>JASFAX010001047.1:0-53461 GCA_030737875.1 Allium sativum | reverse complement strand
TCGGGGAGGAAACACTTCTACTTAGCTTGGATTACTTGTTTCTTCAAGATCATCATGTATTGCTTTGGATTCAGTCTCATTTCAGCTATGGCTTGCTTTACTCTATTGGGGAATAAATCATTGTTATTTTTATGCTTCTTTTATACTTGGAAGTTTTTGAATCAAGACAGAAGTACTATGTATTGTTTTTAAGACAGCTATTGTAAAAGCTTGACCAAGCTACATTGTTTATAAAATGACTTTATTTTCCGCTGCTTTATTTGTCTGTCTTGTAATTTATCTGCATCTTTTACCTAAAATGCTCCATCGAAATTAAGGCATTCCCTTTGTGAGTAACCTTAACAGAGGTGGGGTGTTTTATATGGTATATTTATAAATTGACTATGTACAGTATTCATACAATATTAAAGAGTTGACTATGTTGGGACAAATTTATTATGTAATATATACATTAATATATATTGCCATGTAGAGAATTATTCATATCTCATCTACACTTTGCAACAAAACAGGAATAGAGGGTAAAGCAAATGAGTATAATATATAATATGGCAGAAAACTGAATATCAACCTCAATGATATTGCCTAGGCATATCAAGAATACAGTTTCCAGTGACTACAGTGTATAAAATGACTAAACTGACTAAACTATATAAAAATATTAATATTTTTTAGATTTTTTGCTATGTAATAAAGGAAATTATTGCATTGCATGATATTTTTATCTTGATTAATCCAAGAATTAGATTACAATTTTGATGCATTGATCTTATGGCTTGTGTTTAACATTGAACCTTGATGATTTTAGTTAAATTATAGGTAATTAACAGAATACCCAAACAACTAAAGCCTACACAATAACAGATAAAATTATAGCACCTAAGGTGTACGAGCATGAGGAGTCTCCGAATCTGCTGCATTATTGATCTGCTTTCCATTCATATTCTGTGAAATATATAATGTTTGATACACATAATAATTCGTTAGCATATATCACATATTCATGTATAGAGCTAATTAATTATAACTTACTATAGTAACCAATTTAGTTCACTCTTTTACATTAGCCGTCAAGCTACAAACTTGGTGTTCCAATGCGACATCTTTTTTGAATTACCTATACAAATACCCATGAATGAGTGCAATGTCAAAAATAAAAGGCTCATGCACTTAATCAATTCATATAATTGAAATAGCATCAAGCAAAACCAAAAGCTATTCATCAAGACATCAATTTATTCCATCCTACGTGCAACTCGATACCAATTTATATAAACACTTTGAATGTGTAAAACCAAAGTAAATAACAAATAATAATTCAAGGTACTGTATAGTTTATACTATTTTTTTAGCATTCCAACCAAATTAGCATGTATATTATCATCGATTGCTTATATTAGACCGTCAAACAACTCAATATTCCCCAAATTACCAAATATTCATAAGTTATGAGAATCAATAATGAGAACATAACATGGATTTATGTCGTTGTAAGTGAAAAAGATCATTCATGGTTTAAAATGGTTTAGTTATGAAGAAAAGAAAATGAAACTTATAAAAAATCAAACAGCTCACGCATCTCATCAATTAATATTGGTGAAAGAGTAGCAGGTAAAATAAAAAGATATTCATCAAGTTATTCCTACTTACTGGTTACTCGGTAAGGAAGTTGAAGGTCAAATTTTACGGTTTTAATAAAAAAACAACATGAGTCATATCACAGGCTGTATTTATAACTCACCACTCATACTTGTTCTAAGGGAAGAAATAATCTAAAATTTACTTAGGAATTATTCCCATTTTCTCTTCTTTTGTGCATACCTAATTGATGAATATCAAAAGTTAGGATTAGACAAATAGGTCCAAAAGCACATAGATAGAACTGTACATTCTTATCAATAGTGAATAGAAAGTGCGTTTTATAATATATATTTTTTTCAAATGGCACTATGAACAAAAGGTTAAAGGTGGTAGAACAAATGTATAAACATCAAAACTGCAATAGACAAGAAAATAAACCAATGGTAACAAACCCAAGATTTCACAAGTACAAATTTTCAAGACTGGCAACACTACATCTCCTAAAGCATAAAATCGACCATAGTCAAAATTTATCAAACTAAAAAAGAAGACTATGTTCCCAAGACTTAGGTAAGAGAACTAAAAAAAAGTATAGCCCTCTGCTCCTTATACACGGTTAGAGTTTTTGAAAAGTATTGCTGCCTGCCACTAGACAATGAAAAAGGTAAATCTATTTAAATGCCACACAAGGAAAATATATTGCAAATGCATTCCTAATGTGTTGGATCTAGCACATAGATCAATTTAACTTTTATTTACTATAATGTCAAGATTTCATATACAAATGATTTCCTGTATAAGATATAGCAAAAGAAGGTGACCAGGTTTCCACAAACCACTTTTTAAATAATAGAGATAAATCAAAGCCAGTCACAATAACACTAACTTGTAAAATAATAGAGAGAATGAAAAAAGAATAGAACCCTTCCTCCTTTAAAATAGTAGAAAATAAATGTTTCTGCAAGTAGGAAGGGACACATCTCCCAAATGAAACTTATTCATAGAGAAACTAAAATCTGCAATGATGGAAAAAAACCAAAAAAAAAACTGCACTGATGGAAAAAAAATACACGAATGCAAGTTGCCTTTTGATTTCCCCAATCCTGTAAGGCGTCTGTTATGATCATGTAAAGGCCCGCAAATCCGTAATATCTAGGTTGACTAATATGACACGCGTCCAATCCAAATTGCACAGAAATATGAGTCATTAGGGGTGAAGAAAAAGAAACAGATAGAAGATATAACAAGGAGAACATCAGAATCTCACAGCGGAACGAACAAAATATAATGTCATATATCGTAACTGTAATAATCCGGAAATCCGAGCCAATTTAGAATTTTTATTTTGGCAATTTGAGCGGATTTTGAACGTTTAAAATGAAATATTTTAAATAATAAAGACGAGAAATTTATTCGAATGGAATTCGAACGTATATATTTATATACGTCGTCGTTAGAATATATATATTTTATTTTAAATTATAAAAGGAATTGAAAATGGCGCGGTAGTTCGATAATTCAATTTCAAAGTTCAAATGAATGTACATGATTCAAAATAAACCGGCTTTTAGCGAAACCAAAAATATTTGAATCTAATTGAGAATATCTTTCCAACGAATCTAAAAAATTGAAATTTCATATCGGGAATCAAAAGATATGCCCAGTTGAAAATTCAGAATAGTCGCTATGGAATTCAGGCCCTTAAAAATGGAAATTTTGCAAACGACCTCGGATTTCAACGAAACCACTTTTGTTGGATCTGTGATGTCAAGTTATTGCTAGGTTTCAAATTTCATAATTTTTGGAATCAATATGTGAGCGTGGCAAAGTTAAACGTGTTTTTGACAGTTTTAGTTAATTTCGATCGACCAGAAAATGGCCATTTTTCAAACGGTCTCAGAATTTGACGAAATTACTTTTGTTAGGACCGTATCATCAATACAAGGTTAGGAAATATTTTTTGGGAATTTTAAGAGACTGTATGTGGCCACGGTAAAATAAAATGTGCGTTCAAATTCAATATATAGAGTTATATTTTGATTATGATGAAAACTGATCGAATCAGCTTACGATACATATCCCATGATGTTCAGAATAGGGGTAATTAGTTATGGGCAACAGTCGGTGGGTCTCGTTTGGAGGTCGAATTTTAAAGTTGCTTTATGGGAATTAAAATTAATTAAATTATATATATATATATATATATATTATGTAGTTAACCCCCTCTCCATTCAAGTCAACGCCAATTCAAAGACAAAAAGGAGACCAAAACCCGTCGTGCCCAGACCCCCCCTCGATTCGCTCGTCGCCGCTGCTCTAGGGGGTGCCACCACCGGAGACCTTTCCCCCCTTTCCACTTCGAGACGGCGACCGAACCCCTCCCCAAATCGCCCATTCCCTCCACCCAGCTCGTAACCCCGACCGTCGGTCTGCCAAGCCCCCCCCCCCCGACCACTTCGAGACCGCCTTCAGCCCACCACCAGACTCCGGCGAAGCAAATCCCCCTCCTCCGAAAATCAATAAGTTTTATTAATTTAATTTTATTATAAATCGATGTTTAAAATCTGATTGTAAGTAGATGATATAGGATTAAAAAATACGGTTTTTATATAGATAGATTAGTGCTAAAAATACGATTTTTACTTGTAGGAAAAATAAAATATGATTTTTATTTATGAAAGTTAGGATTTATAAACATGAAAGCTATGATTTCAGAAGAGAAAAGGTTCGATTTTTATAATGTTATCATAACGATAAAGGTTCGATTTTTATAATGTTTTCATAACGATAAAGGTTCGATTTTTATAATGTTTTCATAACGATAAAAATTCGATTTTTATAATGTTTTCATAACAATAAAGGTTCGATTTTTATAATATTTTCATAACGATATAAAGAAGTGATTTTTATATACAGGACAAGGAGAGAAAAATATGATTTTTATTACCTAGAGAACGAAATGAAAATGTGATTTTTTTTACTAATATGGAGCAATAAAAATATGATTTTTATTATGTAGAAGAAGTAAAAATATAATTTTTATATAGAAGGAAGCGTTGTAAAAATATAGGAAGTAGAAATAAAATATGATTTTTATTTATTGAAATGAAGTGATAAGAATATAATTTTTATCATGAACAGCGTGAAACATTGTGTGATGGAACTGGTGGAAAGCAAATGCAAATCTGAAACGCTCAGAAATAACGCATGGAGGAGTGGAACCCTCGGTGAGAACTTCTCACTTTAAATCTTCTTTTCTAGTTAAAAATATATACTTGGATGCAGACGGTGCTTAGTAGTACCCGATACCCGTCGTCCACAGACCATGGACGGCTTGTATGCTTGTTTGATGTGTTGTGAAATTTGTTTGTGATGGTGATGTGAAATAGAAAATAAAAATTCTTGTGTTGAAATAAATTAATATAGTTAAAAATATAATTTTTAACGTGAATGTGAATAAATAAATATTCATTTACAAACCGGACGGTTTGTTTATGTACACCTATTTGAAGGATATTGATTGAGACGATAAATTTTACACATCGCCCAACTGCACAAATAATATTCAGTGTTTGTTGATTTGAAACCCCACACGGATGTTGGGATGATATTTGGCGTACACTAATCCCAATTATTTAGTTATATGTCGATCGATTGGTCGACAGACTGTGTAAGCTTTAATTATTTATATTTAATGCTTATGCAGTTATGTGGTGCACTTTGGATGATGTTTGATTATTTACCGTTGCTATTATATACATGTGTTGTATGGAATCCATATAATTAACATTATATGGTAATTGATTGGGCCTCATTCCAATTGGCAAAATAAAGAATATTAGAATATAAAAATAGCCATGTGTTGACGATGCTCATGTGTTGAGAATATTCATGTGTTGAAACTATTCATGTGTATAGTAAAATATTTTAACAATAAAATTTACATCTTTATCATATTTAAAATTAGAAACTACTTTATGGTTGGAGTCTGATTAAAAATAAAACGATAGAAACCATAGTTTTATAAAATATATTACATAACAAAAATAGTCATGTGTTGACAGTACCTATGTGTTGAGATTAGTCATGTGTTGAAAGAAATATAGATTCATGTGTTGAATAGAATAAATATTCATTTGTTGAATAGAATAACGAATTTATTGAAATATATAAAGCCGTGTTGATTAGAGTTGCGCTATTTTGACGTGAACGATATTTATATCAATTATATTCGTTTTTATAATGAATATAGAAAAGGCAGTGATTTCAAAATATAACTTTTTGAAAATATTATCATTTATATAGTAATGATATGAAATATTCAATTTTGATTTGAAATTGAATATAGAGTTGAAATGGTTTTGAAAACGAATTTAAAACGATTTATAAAATACGTTTTAAAAGGAAATCAACGAAATATAATATATATATATATAATATATATAATAGCCTGAATAGAACGCGCCGCACCGCAGCAGTTCGTGAATTTCGACCATGGACTTCGAATTGACGTTGCGGGAGATCCGACCGTTGGATTCTCCTAAAACTGGAACCGTTGGGTTCGTATCGAAAAGTGTTTTCCAATGAATATTAGAAATTTGAAATCTAACAGTTGGATTTGGAATTATGTCCAAATCAAATTTAGAAATGGTCGTTGTAAGTGCAGTTCGATGGCCGTTGATGGCAATCGACTGTACGGGCCTTGATAAAATTATTTAAAATATCAATAATTAGTGTAAAATCATAAGAAATGATTTGAAAAGAACTGGGATGAAAAACTCCATATTTGAAAAGATAAAAATAGATTTTTATTGAGATGAACTAGTTTTGAACTAGAATTAAAATCAATTTATTTCTGAAATAAATAAATTGAATTTGAATTGGTTTTGAAAATAACCAGAATTTCCAATATATATAAAGTGGAAGTGGATTTGAATCGAAATTGTCTTTGGAATATTTCGATGTGGATTCCGTGATTATACAGATATTGTTATGGGAATTTGAAAGATATATTTATATCGTTATTTCCAATACGATATTTGTTGGTTTCAGAATTTGATATTGAATATAAGCCGGTATATTTTCTACTCAGAGCCTTGTATTTAATATCAAATGTGATTTGGGTTTGTCATGAATTGTGTTTTATGTGACATTGGTTCTTTAACCCCATTAAAGACAGGATATTGATTTTTGAGAAGATTAAAACTAAGTGGAGTTTTAATGAATCTTTAATTAGATTGAAAGTGAATTGATAATTTAAATTATCAAATCTGAAAAGTGATCGAGGATGGAGTATCACCATTTTTGCTCCAAAGTGATAGTTAAATCTTTAATTAGATTTGAACGTGAAATGGTAATTAATATTTATCGATAACACCATGGTGTTAGATATGGAGTATTACCAGTTTTCTCCATGGGATAAATAGGTTGGGATTGGGAAATAAAATAAATAATTACTTCGGTGTGGTTCGCTAATCCCGACTAGTTTGGAAAACCACAATCTGGTTTGAAATGATATCCAAAGGAGGATTAAAGAATAAATTTAGAAGAATTTATCTTTGATAAAATTAATGGGAACCTTTCCCTAAGAATGTGAAAATTTTAATAAAAGAATATTCTAAATTGGAATGAGGCGTATGTTGTGTTTGTGTAACACGTGTTTATTATATACACGGGTTATTCGGAAAGGCCGGGTTTATACCCATTCTGAATAACTGATTCGATGGTATGTCAAATATGAAGATGGTGGTTGAAGACCGGAAGTCTTCACATCGTTTGGGTGATTACTGATGATCTTGATTGGGCCGTACACCTAAGATGAGGGAATCAGTTGGTGGTCGTCCAGACGTACTTGGAGATCGATGGATATGAGAGGAAAATGCCTCCGGTTTTGTTCAGACCTAGAACGAACTTATAAATGGAATGCGTGTCTGACACTGGATTTTATTCTGTTTTGATTGATCTTTATTAAATATTCTCTTGCTTAACGCCCTTCTCTGAGGCGTACGAGCTCAGAGATTGTATATCGATGGACATCAGTCGCATGGCATGGATTGCCTGTGTGGCACGCCTAAGTGGCAAATGATCAAGGCTTCTGTTGAAAAGCAAAGTCTTGTGCTTGATGATCAAAGCACAGCTGGTGTGGCATAGCTTTTTGTATAGCGTGAATTCGCGAGCCTCACACCTCGGTATGAGTCAAAAATGGGATACGGACCATTGGGAAAACACGACGTTTCTTTCTAGCTAGTGGTGGTGTCGGTGCTTAAACTGGCTGACATTTATATATACTTTTCACCTGTGTGGTTGTTGGAATGCGAGACGCCTTGGATATAGGTCTTTTAGGACTGGGAAATGTGTGTTCAGGAATTGCCAATCCTCAAAAGTAAGAGAGGACTGGCCCAACCGATTCCAAGGATCATGCTGGGGTCCTAAGGCATTTGCTATAGTGTCTCGAACGGAGAGGAGATTGCCCCTTGCCTTGACTCATGATGGAAATCCAATTTCCAATAAGTGATATTGCGGTTTTATTTGTAGAGCCTAGTATGGCGACATGATAGATGGTACCCATGCCGCCTATGATTGATGTTTATGATTTGAATTGTTTTGACACTACACTTATAATAGTATCAAATGATTTGTTTTAAACGTACCAAGCATGTTTGGCTATTATAAGGGAAAACCCTGTCCTCCGGCTTGCGTTGCATTGTGTGATGGGACCTGGGTCTTATAATAGCTTCATTTTTCGAAAAAGCATTGCGTTGTTTATTCTATGCACAGGTATTCTTGGGAGGAAACTCGTTCAGTGTTATACGGCGTGGTCCCTTGAATTACTCTCTTTTAAAGTAAAGTTTTAAATAGCTGTTTAAGTTCTCACACCAGTCACATGACTGACCTGGAGTTTATTGTTTTAACCTAAACTCTGGGTGACCATATTTTTGACACGGGCAGCTAGTGGTTTTGGTTTTGTAGATTTATATTCATAGGAACCTGGTTTACAGCTGGAATGATATCCGGAAAGCTCTGTATCTGTATATCTCTTTCAGTTGTGTTTTGTATTATTTTCCGTTGCTATGTAATTTATTGCAATCTCTGATATTTTTCTATTGTACAATATTTATTCATAATCTGTATATTCTTGTATCTGATGGAATTGTTGTAATTAATAATGAAATGTTCTTCTGTTTGCGTTCTACTTTGTCGTGTTCTCAAAACGATCAGGGGTTTCGAACGGTCTTGGTCGGTTTAACGATCGATTAGGATCGAGCGAAATTCCTTACCGTTACAATTGGTATCAGAGCTTTGGTTTACAGAGCCCTAGGACAAGACACATTAGAACCAAACGAAAGAATTCATCAGATATTGGATTAGTAATATCCAATTAGAATGACTCGTTAGAGATGGGATCAGTAGTATCCTAGAACGAGTGTGAAGAGTATATTTTTCAAATGAAAACAATATTGTTTTGAAAATTAAATTCAAGTATACGTATTTGAATATTTTATTTGTATTCAATTTGGACAATCCAATATATAAAGATTTTGCATATACGCGCCATGAACGTATATTCGAAGTTTTAATATACTGGATAGATATAGAATCACACTCTAGTCGCTCGGAGATGATTTTGATAATGGAGCTCCATCACCAATATTTATATTCGTGTTTCGAAGGTGTGACATCTATATATTTCCATTGACTGGTGTGAGAACCAAAACTATATAGGTTTATTGTTGTGAATTGTCATCAAAAACATGATTTTTTGTATATGTATCAAAATTATGAATTTGAAACGTTAATTCACTAATTGATTGATGGTTGTGTTGTTTGTTTATTTGTTTGATATTTTGAACCGTTTAGCCTAATGGAACCAAATATGGAACTGTATTGAAAAATGATTACAATTGCATGCATATACATGTATTTACATTGAACAGGTCATAGCAAGGAGGCTAGAGCAGAAGAATAAAATTGTTTGCCCGACAAATAGGTACATGTTTACCATAATTAACTATTTTGTTTGGGTGATGATGATTTTATGAGCCGATTGGCTAGCCGCTTGGCTTTTTCTTTTTCTTTTTGATTGAAGAAGGCCATGGGAGGCTATATGAAATATCCCGAAGTCCCCGGTGTAGGGGAGGTTATGGCGAAATTTTTCGGAAATTTAGGGTGTTAGCCAAATTTTTGAAAATTTTGAAAAAGTTCTTAGAAACTGAAAAGTTGAAAAACTTAAGCCGTAATGGAAATAGCGAAAGTTGAGTTGATTAGTTAAACAACTTTCGGCTTCGTTCCTTTTCGGGGACGAAAAGTTTTAAGTGGGGGAGATTGTAATAACCCGGAAATTCGAACCAATTTAGAATTTTTATTTTGGCAATTTTAGCGGATTTTGAACATTTAAAATGAAATATTTTAAATAAAAACGATGAGAAATTTATTCGAATGGAATTCGAACGTATATATTTATATACGTCGTCGTTAGAATATGTATATATTTTATTTTAAATTATAAAAGGAATTGAAAATGGCGTGGTAGTTCGATAATTCGATTTAAAAGTTCAAATGAATGTACATGATTCAAAATAAACCAGATTTTTGCAAAACCAAAAATATTTGAATCTAATTGAGAATATCTTTCCAACGAATCTAAAAAAATGAAATTACATAGCGGGAATCAAAAGATATGCCCAGTTGAAAATTTAGAATAGTCGCAATGCAATTCAGGCCCTTAAAAATGAAAATTTTGCAAACGACCTCGGATTTCGACGAAACTACTTTTGTTGGATCCGTGATATCAAGTTATTGCTAGGTTTCAAATTTCGTAATTTTTCGAATCAATATGTGAGTGTGGCAAAGTTAAACGTGTTTTTGGCAGTTTCAGTTAATTTTGATCAACCAGAAAATGGCCATTTTTCAAACGGTCTCAGAATTTGGCGAAATTAGTTTTGTTAGGACCGTATCATCAATACGAGGCTATGAAATATTTTTCGGGAATTTTTAGAGACTGTATGTGGCCCCGGTAAAATAAAATGTGCGTTCAAATTCAATATATAGAGTTATATTTTGATTTTGATGAAAACTGATCGAAACGATCAAATCAGCATACGATACATATCCCATGATGTTCAGAATGGGGGTAGTTAGCTATAAGCGACAGTCGGTGGGTCTCGTTTGGAGGTCGAATTTTAAAGTTGCTTTATGGGAATTAAAATTAATTAAATTATATATATATTATGTAGTTAACCCCCTCTCCATTCAAGTCAACGCCAATTCAAAGAAAAAAAAGGAGACCAAAACCCGTCATGTCCAGACCACCTCCCCTCGATTCGCTCGTCGCCACTGCTCCAGGGGGGCGCCACCACCGGAGACCTTCCCCCCCCTTTCCACTTCGAGACAGCGACCAAACCCCTCCCCAAATGGCCCATTCCCTCCACCCAGCTCGTAACCCCGACCGTCGGTTAACCAAGCCCCCCCTACGACCACTTCGAGACCGCCTCCGGCCCACCACCAGACTTCGGCGAAGCCAATCTCCCCCTCCTCCGAAATTTAGTAAGTTTTATTAATTTAATTTTATTATAAATCGATGTTTTAAAATCTGATTGTAAGTAGATGATATAGGATTAAAAAATACGGTTTTTATATAGATAGATTAGTGTTAAAAATATGATTTTTACTTGTAGAAAAAATAAAATGTGATTTTTATTTATGAAAGTTAGGATTTATAAGCATGAAAGCTATGATTTCATATGAGAAAAGGTTCGATTTTTATAATGTTTTCATAACGATAAAGGTTCGATTTTTATAATGTTTTCATAACGATAAAGGTTCGATTTTTATAATATTTTCGTAACGATATAAAGAAGTGATTTTTATATACAGTACAACGAGAGAAAAATATGATTTTTATTACCTAGAGAACGAAATGAAAATGTGATTTTTTTATTAATGTGGAGCAATAAAAATATGATTTTTATTATGTAGAAGAAGTAAAAATATAATTTTTATATAGAAGGAAGCGTTGTAAAAATATAGGAAGTAGAAATAAAATATGATTTTTATTTTTTGAAATGAAGTGATAAGAATATAATTTTTATCATGAACAGCGTGAAACATTGTGTGATGGAACTGGTGGAAAGCAAACACAAATCTGAAACACTCAGAAATAACGCATGGAGGAGTGGAACCCTCAGTTAGAACTTCTCACTTTAAATCTTCTTTTCTAGTTAAAAAATATATATTAGGATGTAGACGGTGCTTAGTAGCACCCGACACCCGTCGTCCACAGACCATGGACGGCTTGTATGCTTGTTTGATGTGTTGTGAAATTTGTTTGTGATGGTGACGTGAAATAGAAAATAAAAATTCTTGTGTTGAAATAAATTAATATAGTTAAAAATATAATTTTTAACGTGAATGTGAATAAATAAATATTCATTTACAAACCGGAAGGTTTTTTTATGTGCACCTATTTGAAGGATATTGATTGAGACGATAAATTTTACACATCGCCCAACTGCACAAATAATATTCAGTGTTTGCTGATTTGAAACCCCACACGGGTGTTGGGATGATATTTGGCATACACTAATCCCAATTATTTAGTTGTATGTCGATCGATTAGTCGACAGACTGTGTAAGCGTTAATTATTTATATTTAATGCTTATGCAGTTGTGTGGTGCACTTTGGATGATGTTTGATTATTTATCGTTGCTATTATATACATGTGTTGTATGGAATCCATATAATTAACATTATATGGTAATTGATTGGGCCTCATTCCAATTGGGAAAATAAAGAATATTAGAATATAAAAATATTCATGTGTTGACGATGCTCAAGTGTTGAGAATATTCATGTGTTGAAATTATTCATGTGTTGAGTAAAATATTTTAACAATAAAAATTACATCTTTATCATATTTAAGATTAGAAACTACTTTACGGTTGGAGTCTGATTAAAAATCAAATGATAGATACCATAATTTTATAAAATATATTACATAACAAGAATAGTCATGTGTTGACAGTACTCATGTGTTGAAAGAAATATAGATTCATGTGTTGAATAGAATAAATATTCATTTGTTGAATAGAATAACGAATTTATTGAAATATTTAAAGCCATGCTGATTAGAGTTGCGCTATTTTGACGTGAACGATATTTATATCGATTATATTCGTTTTTATAATGAATATAGAAAAGGTAATGATTTCAAAATATAACGTTTTGAAAATATTGTCATTTATATAGTAATGATTTGAAATATTCAATTTTGATTTGAAATTGAATATAGAGTTGAAATGGTTTTGAAAATGAATTTAAAACGATTTATAAAATACGTTCTAAAAGGAAATCGACGAAATATATATATATATATATATATATATAATATATATATATATATATATATTATATATAATGGCCTGAATAGAACGCGCCGCGCCGCGGGAGTTCGTGAATTTCGACAATTGACTTCGAATTGACGTTGCGGGAGATCCGACCGTCGGATTCTCCTAAAACCAGAACCGTTGGGTTCGTATCGAAAAGAGATTTCCAATGAATATTAGAAATTTGAAATCTAACGGTTGGATCTGGAATTATGTCCAAATCAAATTTGGAAAAGGTCGTTGTAAGTGCAGTTCGATGGCCGTTGATGGAAATCGACTGTACGGGCCTTGATAAAATTATTAAAAATATCAATAATTAGTGTAAAATCATAAGAAATGATTTGAAAAGAACTAGGATGAAAAACTCCATATCTGAAAAGATAAAAATAGATTTTATCAAGATGAACTAGTTTTGAACTAGGACTAAAATCAATTTATTTTTGAAATAAATAAATTGAATTTGAATTGGTTTTAAAAATAACCATAATTTCCAATATATATAAAGTGGAAGTGGATTTGAATCGAAATTGTCTTTGGAATATTTCGATGTTGGATTCCGTGATTATATAGATATTGTTATGGGAATTTGAAAGATATATTTATATCGTTATTTCCAATACGATATTTGTTGGTTTCAGAATTTGATATTGAATATAAGCCGGTATATTTTCTATTCAGAGCCTTGTATTTAATATCAAATGTGATTTGGGTTTGTCATGAATCGTGTTTTAGGTGACATTGGTTCTTTAACCCAGTTAAAGACAAGATATTGATTTTTGAGAAGATTAAAACTAAGTGGAGTTTTAATGAATCTTTAATTAGATTGAAAGTGAATTGATAATTTAAATTATCAAATCTGAAAAGTGATCGAGGATGGAGTATCACCAGTTTTTCTCCAAAGCGATAGTTAAATCTTTAATTAGATTTGAACGTGAAATGGTAATTAATATTTGCCGATAACAACGTGGTGTTAGATATGGAGTATTACCTGTTTTCTTCATGGGATAAATAGGTTGGGATTGGAAAATAAAATAAATAATTACTTCGGTGTGGTTCGCTAATTCCAACTAGTTTGGAAAACCATAATCTTGTTTGAAATGAAATCCGAAGGAGGATTAAAGAATACATTTAGAAGAATTTATCTTTGATAAAATTAATGGGAACCTTTCCCTAAGAATGTGAAAATTTGAATAAAAGAATATTCTGAATTGGAATGAGGCATATGTTGTGTTTGTGTAACACGTGTTAATTATATACGCGGGTTATTCGGAAAGGTCGGGTTTATACCCATTCTAAATAACTGATTCGACGGTATGACAAAGATGAAGATGGTGGTTGAAGACCGGAAATCTTCACATCGTTTGGGTGATTACGGATGATCTTGATTGGGCTGTACACCCAAGACGATGGAATCAGTTGGTGGTCGTCCAGACGTACTTGGAGATCGATGGATATGCGAGGAAAACGCCTCCAGTTTCGTTCAGACCAAGAACGAACTTGTAAATGGACTATGTGTCTGACACTGGATTTTATTCTGTGTTGATTGATCTCTATTAAATATACATCTGTTTGGCGACGGAGAATTTATTCTCTTGCTTAACGCCCTTCTCTGAGACGTACGAGCTCAGAGGTTGTATATCGATGGACATTAGTCACATGGCATGAATTGCCTGTGTGGCACGCCTAAGTGGCAAATGATCAAGGCTTTTTTTGAAAAGCAAAGTCTTGGGGTTGATGATCAAAGCACAGCCTGTGTGGCATAGCTTTGTGTATAGCGTGAATTCGCGAGCCTCACACCTCGGTATGAGTCAAAAACGGGATACGGACTGTTGGGAGAACACGACGTTTCTTTCTAGCTAGTGGTGGTGTCGGTGCTTAAACTGGCTCGCATTTATATATACTTGTCACCTGTGTGGTTGTTGGAATGCGAGGCACCTCGGATATAGGTCTGTTAGGTATGGGAAAAGTGTGTTCAGGAATTGCCCATCCTCAAAAGTAAGAGAGGACCGGCCCAACCGATTCCAAGGATCATAGTGGGGTCCTGAGGCATTTGCTAGAGTGTCTCGAACGGAGAGGAGCTTGCCCCTTGCCTCGACTCATGATGGAAATCCAATTTCTAATACGTGATATTGCGGTTTTATTTGTAGTGCCTAGTATGGCGACATAATAAATGGTACCCATGCCGCCTATGATTGATGTTTATGATTTGAATTGTTTTGACACTACACTTATAATAGTATCAAATGATTTGTTTTAAACGTACCAAGTATGTTTGGCTATTATAAGGGAAAACCCTATCCTCCGGCTTGCGTTGCATTGTGTGATGGGACCTGGGTCTTATAATAGCTTCATTTTTCGAAAAAGCATTGCGTTGTTTATTCTATGCACAGGTGTTCTTGGGAGGAAACCCGTTCCGTGTTATACGGCGTGGTCCCTTGAATTACTCTCTTTTAAAGTAAAGTTTTAAAAAACTGGTTCAGTTCTCACACCAGTCACATGACTGACCTGGAGTTTATTGTTTTAACCTAAACTCTGGGTGCCCCTATTTTCGACACGGGCAGCTAGTAGTTTTGGTTTTGCAGATTTATATTCACAGGAACCTGGTTTACAGCTGGAATGATATCCGGAAAGCTCTGTATCTGTATATCTCTTTCAGTTGTGTTTTGTATTATTTTCCGCTGCTATGTAATTTATTGCAATCTCTGATATTTTTCTGTTGTATAATATTTATTCATATCCTGTATATTCTTGTATCTGATGGAATTGTTGTAATTAACAATGAAATGTTCTTCTGTTTGCATTCTACTTTGTCGTGTTCTCAAAACGATCAGAGGTTTCGAACGGTCTTGGTCGGTTTAACGATCGATTAGGATCGAGCGAAATTCCTTACCGTTACAATAACTTTGGAATACAAATCTGAATTTGTATATACATACCATACCATAGTAGAATACATATACATCGCAGTGGAAATAAATCTCAATAACTAATGGTGAAGCCTTCTGCTTCCAGCTCCTCCAAGTGTACCTGTAAAATCCAGGAACACTTAACTCCTCGTAAAAATTTGGGCATCCAAGAGTTTAGGGTAAAACAAACAAAATAAACTCTGGGTCAGTCACAGGACTGGTGCGAGTAAACTCCAACCATTTTGTTTAACTTTTAAAAAAAACCTTTTGAAAGAAAGGGTAATCGTAAGATCGATCCACACATAAATATGGATGGTATTTTCTTTACGATCGATAACCAAACCATTTTTTATATCAAAATCCGGTGATATTATAATAATGTCTAATCAAATAAATAACCATATAGTAGAACCCTTGCAACTCACGCTCTACATAAAGTATAAAATCAAAAACCGCAGGGCGCTTATTAGAGATCGGAATGCAACTTTGACAAGGTATGGGACCACCTCGCGATTAGTGTACTCTAGAGGGGATACACTGGGGTTCAACATGAATATCTTGCAACCCAGTCATACATGACTGGTCACTCATTTATCTTGAGTGGACCGAATGTATTATCACCCATGGTTGTCAGACGTCTAACCGTAACCCGTAAGATGCAAAAATGATAGAATAACAAATGAATTTTCTCTAGATCAGTGATAATACACCCTGCTTGGGTAAACTAGCCATGTTGTGTGCCCGATTTTTGTCATTTCTTGGTTGTTGAGGCTTGAGGCTACGTTTGTCTTTTTAGAACACCTGGCCATCATTCACTTTGAATGCAACATCGTCAAACCCATCAAATCACTAGTTGATCTTCCCAAAATTATTACGGGTATAAAAAGCTAAGAGAAATGAATTCCTCCACCACCAAACATAATACTTTGAAAAGATCATCTTATATGATATGTTAGGATGACTCTGTCAGACATTCGTCCATACAACTGGTCCTGGGACAGGACATACCAAATGCACTATCCTGTAAATAGAATATTCCTTGCATTTTACTCCGTCTTCATTTATCTTCAGCGTAATCTCATTCGTAACGCTTATGCCTATAGAGAGTGGTTTTCAAATAATATATCTAACTGGTCTTTCCGTATTGACAACGATGGTCAAAAAATCTTTGATAGCTGGTGATTTAACTATTAAAGGAAAACAAGCATCCATCAAACAATCATTAGCCCTTTCTAATATTTCACGTTTGTTTCCTTATCGGGTTCTCTATATTAATTTCTAGTTACCAATTTTTTTAAAATATTCTAACTACTTAAATTTTCGGAAAAATTCGCCAGCGTCTCCTTTGTACGAGTCACTCGGTACAACTACAAATTGCCTCTTTAGGCCTTTTCCATTCAAAATAAAATAAAAAAGCAAGCGGCTTGCCCAATAGGCTCATAAATTCTCTTATCAAATTCAAACATGTACCTTTTTGCCGGGCACTGAAATTATAATATTCATTCTCTTCATTCCATACCTATTTAACATATATACGTCCATTCCTAATTTATTTCAATCTATTCAATCTTTTCTCCCAAAATTGCTTTCCGTTCGCTAATTAATTTCCTGATTAGCTTCTTTACTTAATCTACTTTTAATTTGAACGTATCATGTTTAAATATAATTGTATTCACATATACACAAATCAGACTCAAACTTCTTGCTTGCTTCCAAATTCTAATCCAAGTTTCATATTTGAATTCCCAATTTCAATTTACAAATTCAATTCACTTAACAAAGTTAAGTTCGGTCCAAAGTTCTATTAACTAATTTCTTTGAAATTAGTTAACTTCATTTAATAATTAAAAATCTGATTTTTTTTTTCAAAAATAAATCCGTTACTCCACTTGAGTTCATATTTATTTTATAACTCAAATCTGGATTTTTATAATGAAAATTCGTATTTTCATTTACTTAAAATCCTTCACTTTTATTTAATAAATTGTTATAATTTTAGAAACGATTATGATGCTGTTTTTCTGGAAATTTGATCTTGACATAACTAAAATTCTATAAGATGAAATCAAGCCTTTTCTCTTCCATTATAAAACTATCATTCACCAGGTCCGGGCGTTTCTTGTTTCATTAAATTCCGACTTATGTTGGGGTTTATATACTCAATTGAGTTCGAAATGCCAAATTACAAACTACTGCACTGCGGCAAGTTCATTTTAATTAAATTTAATTATAAACATTTAAAACATCCTTTATAAATAAATTCCAGCTCCATTTTCGATATTTTAATATATATTAAACCAGCTTTCCAAATCTAACTTAATATTTCTGAAGATCCTAAACCGTCAAGTATTCCATTCACAATTCATAACTCGGTTATAAATTTATTCATAGCTCAATTACACATTAAATTCCAATTCCTATATAAACCCGATGGTTTTATCCAATTTCATGCTTTGAAGATTACAATTGGATATAAACGGAATAATAAACTAATTTCAAAATCATTTAACCATTACAAACTAACATCATCCCTTGATAATAATAAAATCTTTAAGTTGAGTATTTTATTTACCTCTCAGACCTTGATCGATAAAATTCTTATCTTGAGGTTGATAAAAGCACATAATTCAAAAACTGATTTTTATTAATAATCTCATAAAAATCTCATCTTCTCTCCCATTTGAAATAGGATTTTTAAATGTCATGTCTAAATTTGGAAATTATATTTCCAAATTATCCAATGAAAATTTCTTCATTTCATTTATATATTTTTTTGTAAATTAACTTCCTTATTATATATACAAAACAAACTTCCATTTTAATAATCCATTTGCAACTCGATTCACATTTTTATTTTATTATTATAACTTATATAAATAATCTATTTTCGTACTAAATCTTAAATTTCTATTTAATATAATTCCAATATCTTCTGAAAATAATTTTATTTCTATAAATTCGACATAGTCGAATTCAAATCATAAATCCATGTGGATTTACTTAAATTCAGTTTACATTCCGAACATCGGAATAAATTTCATCCTTTCTTTTTGAAACGATTCCAATTATCCTTTTAAATTAATTTCACATTCCCCCAAATTATCTAACAATAATTTATTTCACTTCATCTATAAACACTGATTATAAATTTAACTACTAGTTTTATTAGTAAAAACAAGTTTATTTTGGCTAGCTCATTTGAAATTCAATGTCTATTTGGAAAAATAATTTTTCCTTTTAAAATCTAAAAATCACTTTTCATGATATTTTTAACTATCAATATCTAGGCCAATGATATTTATTCACCCAAACACACAACCAACGATTCAATTCAATATATCACACATATATAAATATGTAAACAACAACAACAACTAAAATTTTGAGGAATCCAGTTGGATCACACTAACCTGTTTTCCCTGCATCCACAAATGTTAGTCAACATAATAATACCAATCCAGCTTCAACGCAGGATATCGCGGTATAGATGGTCATCCACTCAATATATCGTGGGGAGACAGGGTCATCCGCTATTGATACTGCAGGAATATATCCAATCACCAATACTATATATATTCAACCACCAAGCCTAAGTGTAACATATATATATATATATATATATATATATATATATATAATAACCACAACAATTCAATAATTCATTCATGCATCCAAACAACCAACAATTTATTTTTAACGATTAAAAATAAATTTAAATATAAAACTCTGAGTGAGATTTATTCACCTAGATTTTATTTAGCGAATATTATGTTTAATTCTGAATTTCACGGCTAGGAATCATCTCGATCCAATCTATTCAACACCTACGATTATTAAATTTTATTTATTGTGTAACCATTTATTAATTTAAAGAACTCTTATAATAAATAAATTGTTTTATGAATTTAAATTTTAGTGAAAGCATATACCTTTCTTCATTGCAAAAACTCCACCAATCGACAAGCATATCCTTATAAATCGTTGATCCATCTCCTATCACTCCACTGAAGCACTTTCCAAACTTAACCCAGTTCAATCATTAAAAACCACACGTATTGCACCATTCTAGATCGACGTCCACCACCACTCAACTGAAAACAAGACCGGATGCACCACTGACCGTTACCACTCAACATCCTTCTCCAATCGCATTGGTAGCTCCACGAGCTATAGTGAATTCATGCACTCTGCAGTAACGGTCGAAGCCTCAAAACCCATCGTGCCTCGCCAAACCCAATTCACACCTATGCCTCCTTCTGAAGGTTCCTATGTCGCCTAACTCCACCTTAACTGCCATCAGCATCCATGATGGACCTTAGCGCGATCAAACTCAACAATATGCATCGCTTGAAAAATCGAGATATGAACTATCGGAACCGCACTCCACCCATGAATCACAAATGACCCTTCACCTTGTTTCGCTAATGCCACCCTTCTTTCTGAGCCTCGCGATGATTTCGATTAGATGGGCGGCTACCATTTTTCTTTGAAGTAATTGACATCGATTTTGATTTCATAAGTGATTTAAGAGGCTTCGATTTGCTTCTTTATATATATATATATATATATAAGGTCGGTTTCGTTAGAGAAGAAAAATGAAGGAAAGGGGACTATGTTTTGTTTGGTAACTGCGAAATAGCATGAAAGCTTATAAGAAAACACCATCAGGATAGGTTCACTCTTTATTAATCTTTTATTTAGAACACATGAATAGAATAGAATAAATCCTTAAATTGATCTAAGTATTTGGGTTTTCTCCAGAGAGAAAGAGCACAAGAATCAGAAAGATGAGAGAATCCCCCTAAAATGTGACCACTAGGGTCTTATTTATAGAGAAATCGCAGACCCTTCTGCTGTTGGGCTGTTTGGCCTGCAGATACTTCTGTTGGTCGCTTTTCCTCTTGGATTCCTTTGCTTTAGCTCCCGACCGCTTTTACGGTACAGATTATAGCTTCCGGAGGGAAGGTCCTGGTCAGCCGAGGTTTCCTTGAGAATGATATGAGTTTGTTGATGTAGTAGCTTTCCGAAAGGTATTTGAGCCTCCAGTTGCATGTTGTTGGTTGTAAGCTCCCGGATGTAGGCTTCCGGTTTTCTTACGAATGTTTAAAGGATCTTGTCCTCAGGATGCATGTAGATAGCTACCGGTTTGGAAACACTATCGGTGTCTGTATTAAGTAGACTAGTACAGATAGCCTATATCCTTTATGGGGTTCCGATTTGGGTTCCGGTGGGGTCTCCGAGCGTAGCTTAGTCTTCCGGATGATTGCTCTAGATAATCTGCCTGTTATTTATCAAGATGACCTTTCGTAGTTTATGCGGTTGATGTTTCGAAAGCTGGTTCTGGGTTATTTTTATATTCACTTGGCTTAATGCTTTCGGTGTCTTTACCACCTGGTTTACTGGTATTAAGTAGGTTAATACCGATAACCCTTCCGCCCTTCCGGGTTTCCATTACTGGAGCTCATGCCTCTTTCTTTCTTAGCTTTTGACTCCGGAGACCATTCGCTGTAGAATCCCCTGCCGGGTGTGCTCTACCACGTAGACTGCATTGGTTTTTTGTAGACTATTGAGTTCCATTTCCCTAAGAAGGTGTCGGTTCGTGTGGCTCTCGGATCATTCCTTCGTGCTTGTGTTCATCGGATACCCCTTCACTATTAGCTGGTTTCAAGATTAATCTTGGTAGTAACATTTGCCCCCCTGGTGAAGGGGTGTTTTCGACTTTTCAAGTCAAATTTTTTTCTTTTCTGAAGTGTCATCTCTATGTCTTTTGATCTCCCTTGATTGGAACGTTGATTGGTCTCCATTTGTATGGTGTGGATTTGAGGTAATTTTTGCATAATTACCATAGATTCTTCTTCTTTAACTTTTACTAGTAACATTAATTTCTCGAACCAGATTATTTGTTCATTGAGGACTGAAAGCTTGTTTCGAGAATTTCTCAATTGAATTTCTTGTAAATATTTCTGCTTCGAACTTTGAATAGGTGTTAAATCGCTCTGTCTAGTCTAATTAGGACTTTAGGCATTGAACACAAATCATTCGAATGTCAATGGTCGGAATTAGGATTCATGGTGCGATATATGTATGCTCTTTCCCCCAAATATCAATTTTAGGGTTTAAGATACGAAATTTGCACAAAAAATAATAATCTATTTTTATAATTGAGTAAAGGAAATGGTGCTGCTGGCACCATTGATTTTGCTAGTGTCGAGAACCAATTACATCTTTAGTGCTGACTTATGGTTGCCTAGTTCTAGTCTAGTCGTTACTTTTTCCTTTGAGCCCTACTAGCATTATGATTAAGAAAAACTGATTCTGTTATTATTAAGGGCTCAACTATTTTTCATCAAATGCGACACTTGTTGTGTGTCTAACCTAAACTAGTATTTGGAATCGTTTTAATGTGCACTATCTTAGTCATTTATCACTAGTAGGTTTATATGTTATCACTCCATGGTATTCTAATGAGTGGGATATGAATTTTACATATTTATGAAATTATATCACCTGTCAGCGCCATGTCTAATAAAAGGAGTCTCGGTCCATCACTAACTAGTGTTTGTGGCATTTCTCGGAGGAGGAAATCTTTCACCTTGAAGAAATCTTTGATCACTTCTCAAGATGAAGTCAACTCCATTCTCGCCAGCTTTAGAATAGATAATGTGGAGGCCATTCCTGGTTCTGATTGTGATAATATAATGAATCCTCCTGAAGGATATTTTTCTTATTCAGCTGCACACATCTAGCATGGGGGCTTCTTCCATTTTCCACCTTTCATATTTCGACTTCTACGAGACTTGGAGGTTGCACCCATCTAACTCCTACCAAGCACTTACACGCTACTTTTATGTCTTAAAATACTTGCTCTTAAATCGGGCCAGGCTTCTTTTACTTCTAACCTCATCGAACACCTGATGCGTTTTTCAAGAGGTGCCGACTTCCCTATATTCCAGGCTATCCCCTTGCGGAAAATTGCTAGTGACGGTACGGGTAAGGCTATATCTTGGGAAGATCAGTTCTTCTTCATCAGATGGCCTCTAGGTATTTCTGGCAAATTTGCTAATTATGGTGAATCCTTTAACCCTTTATGAGTGATTACTTTTCTCATCTGTGACTTAACTATAGTCGTTATTCCTCAGATCCTGCTTCTAAGAGGGTTACCTTAACTGAAAATGAATCCCGTATATTTGAGCTCCTTTTGAAACTACTCGAAGAGCCGTAGGGTTGGTCTGTTCTATTAACAAAGGACAAGTTGTGTTAATGTGATCTTCTTCCTGATGGGCAAAATTTTTTAGGACGTCCACCTATTCGTTTTCCAAACTCCAAATGTTATTGTTGGGCTCCAAAGTGTCTGCTTCCTCCGCCCTCTTGTCTCCCGGAATGTTTTGTTTGATGAGATTGTTTCTTTATCGAAGTCCTTTTATTATCCAAGTCCCATATTCTTGAATTTTTCTTCTATTTTTCATTTGACTAGGAGTTTTGACTTCGGAAGTCTCGACCCTCACTGATGTTTTGAATCGATCTACTTCTATTGCTATTAAGAGGTTGGCTGAGTTGCCCGTCGAGCGGTCAGCTAAGAGGATAAAGCTTGATTTTTTTGATTTTGCAATTTCTGAGGGTACTTCCAGTAAGGAAAGTGGTGGTTGTATTCGGCTGTCATCTTTTCCCAGTTCATCAGGAGCAGGTGCGCATGTTATGTCGCGAATTCCGACTTCTCAGTCCACAGAGCCTTCGAGGACCCCTGATCCTTCAATTAATTTTTTTTTGTGAAGCTCACTCTTTCTTGCTCGGAGTCTTCTCATATCTCGTTACCTTCTTCTCCTTCAGATGTGGTGGATTTCTACCAGCGCTTGATCATTCGACAGCTCCAAGTACAACATTTTATTTTTCTTTTTAATCTTAACTTTTATTCTGTTGTGACCATGTACTGAATGCTTTTACCTTTCTAGATTTTCAAAAGATGGCTTTTGCCCAAATCAACCCCTTCTTTCCCCACCTTCAAGATCGTTAAACTTCGAGGGGCGAAGGAAGCCTTAAGTGATGAATGTGAGAGGTTGAAAGCTTCCCTGGAACACGCCGAGGCAGCTTTAGAGAAATAAAGGTAGACTAAGGATGTAAACCCTAACAAGGTGTCGGCCTTGGAACATCAAGTAGCAGAAGACGTGGTTGCTCATGCTGAGGAGCTTCAGAAGATGGATGAGAAGCTTTCCCGCACCATGTAGATAATTTGTGCAGCTGAAGGCAAGATTTCTGACTTCTTGCAAGTTCATCTTCCGTAAATTAAGAGTGAATGTTATGAAGATGCTCTATTTCACCTTCTTTCCAATAACCTTCAGAGTCTTCCCGAGATCCAAACCGCCAAAGTTCCTCCCCTCGTCAGGGATCGAGTTATGGAAAGGATTAAGTTGGGCGAATGAGGCGTTGGGACACCACGGAAGGGGGAATCTAAAGTCTAGGATCTTCTATATATTGATAGTCTCTCTGATGATTTTGTTGAAAGAATAGAGGCTTCTACCTTCGTTGATAATGATGGGGGTGACAGCAACGATGGCTTCGGAAGTAGGGGTCGTCAGGGTGTACAAGAGAGGAACAGAAACGATATTTCTTCGACGACCAAGGTTCCCCATGATTACATTAGGCCTAATCCTGAACTATGGGGCTCCCGCGTTGCCTTTGATCCTGAATCTCATTCGTTTAGAGAAGTTGGCCCTTCTGCCCTTTTGGTAGGGGAGAAAGTCATCGGCCCTAAAGCTCCTTTTTCTCGGGTATAATTCTTGCTTTGGCGAAGTTTACTCTTTTTCTGAGTATTTTAATCACAGCTAGTTTTCTGCTACTATATTTAATAGACAAAAGAAGAGTTGTTTCCTGACTTAAACAGAATTAGATGGAAAACAGAAGGAACTAAATCGTTCTTAGATAGGATAAAAAGAATATTTGTAAATTTAATCCAATCGATCTATGCAAAATTTGTATAGAGTCCCAAATACTACATGTGCCTGCTAATATGCTTATTTGCATTATGACAGAACTCTGTTCACTATGAAGATGCATTACGTGTGACTTGTAGATTGAGAAGGGAATTTTTAACAACATCAATCCATGATATCAAGAAAAAATGTTTTTTAAAGAAACTTAGGAGCGTTTATACTGAATTCCCTCAGCTCTCTTTTAAATTTCTGAGCGAAGATTGCGAAGCAATTCTAAAGAGTTTTAGGATTAAACATGTCGAGATGTTATGTAAATAATAGATGTATTAATCAAGTGAAAGTGATCATTTGTAACTCTCTCTTTGTTTATATGCCACGGTAAATTGGTTTCGGATCTAACCCACACAAAGTTTTTATATAAGAATGGAGCTTTATTTTTGTAAATCGAAAAGAAAATATAATTGTAACTATTTTCCTGTGTTCCTGCAGGTAGGTTGATCGTCGTGAGATCTTCCTGTCTCAGAGTGAAGCATTGCTAGCAAAAGAGATTCCCTCTATGTCTGAAGAGAGGAATATTTTACACCAGAGTTTATCCATTAAACATTTGAATGAGAGAATGAATGCTTTAAAAGACCGTGTATAAGAGAGAGATAGGACTATTCTTGGATTAAGGGCATACATAAGGACCATACCCTCTATTGAGTTTGAGGACGAATTTTAGGAGTTTACGCCAATGTATTATCGATTTGGAAATAGTTTTAAATAATGTCAACACGAAGTGTGAGATGTGGAAATATTGTTACAAAAATATCCCTATCGTGATGGGATCTCAACCTCCCGGCGCTACAACTGAATGTAAGGACTCAGTCTCCCAAAGTACTTTTACTTGAATAACCCTCCTCCCGGGATAAAGGAATACGTTATTTCTTTATAGTGTAAGAAAGTGGTAGCCGAGATAAAGGGGGCCTATGATACTAAGTTGATTAAGGATTCTAATGACCGTGTTGTCTGATATGTTGATAAAATAAAATGTTTGCAAGAGGAAAGGCACGATTTGCGTATGAATGGGAAAGAAAAAAGTCTCTTAGGGCAATGTGCAGGGCTTATAACAGAGCCTTGAAACTTCAGATTAAACCTTATGATCATCTAGATGAAACGGTAGGATAGTACGAAAGCTTAACAAGCTACTAAGCATTGCACTTCATCATGCCATTGACCCTCCTTTGACTGAGGATGGTGAGCACCTAGATATTTAGTGACACTTTGTAATAGTGACATACAATTATACCCATATTTAGGGTATTGAGAATGTAAGTTTTGTGAATGAGCTTGTGTATTAATGTTGTCTATCATGTAAATGGTTGTTAATATAAAATGCAGATAACAATTCTTTGTCCATAAATGGTATAAGAATTTTCCCTGAAACGAGGTACCATTTTATCCGGAGCCACTTTGATAATGCGCTTTCTCTTGGGAGCATATTTTTGGCTATGCTGATTTACCTCGGAGTTCTTCCATTGTGAATTATAAGCTTTCAGATCCATCCCATTCTAGGATCACCTGGTAGAGGTCTAGGAATTAGCTTCTGATGCTTCAATAGAGCTCTCGGTTTATTTTAAGCTTGCGTACGTGGCAGGGGTCCCGAATTAATCTGGATTCAGGTATTGAATAGGACTGGGAACTTACCTCTGGTGTTTGCAGAAGTCTTGTACCAACCCTTGTTTGGGTAATTAAAGATTGATGCTCAAAAATCCCCTTCCGGTATTAATAGGAATTCCGACCCTTTTATCTAGGTAATATAAAGATTGAAGACAGGGAATCTCCTTCCGGCATTTGCAAAGAACCAAACCAACCCAAATTCGGGTATTAATATAGAAGGCCTGAAACCACCTCTGTTCAGACAATTAGAGACTGAGTACCATAAATTCCCTTTCGGTACTTGTGATGAATAAAATCAACCCAGATTCGGGTTTTAGCATAGAAGACCTGAACCAACCCCTGTCCAGGTAAACAGAGATTGAGTACCAGAAATTCCCTTCCGGTATCAGTGTTTTGGTATCCCCTTCGAATTTGATTTGTGAAGCAGAGGTTGTACGTGCTCGTTGAGCCACTCTTCGGGCTTATGATGTCAAAGCAGAGGATGTACGTGCTTTGTTGGCCACTCTCTGAGCCTATACGTATAGTGCGCTTGATTAGCTTATCCACAAGAAGGGCCCAAGGACTTACCTGACTTCCCTCTAGGAGGCGCCATATCCTGACCATTGTAGGTAATGATAAGGTCTTAGAAACTCAGAGGGGCCATTGTAGACACATAACTAAGGTTTACTCTTTTGATGCTCTATACTGACCATCGTAGTTACTGATAGAGGCTTACACGCCACCCCCCTCCGAGGGGTGCCCTATCCTGACCATCATAGGCGATTATAGAGGTTTGTGTTCCCTCCTGCGGGTAACGCGGAACATAAGCAGAGGTAGGACGTGCTTAGTTCTAGCAGAGGCATGGCGTGCTAATTTTAGATGCACCGCCACGACCATTTCTGGTGTGAAACGGAGGCTTACACTCTTGATGCTTTAACCTAGCCCCCTCTGATTTGGGCATGGAAAAAGACTAACACACCACCCTCCTTGGAGGATGCCTTGCCCTAACCAATTTGGTGATGACAAGGGTTTTTTATTCTCTTTTATCCATTTGTGGCTTGACCTGTCCTCAGTCATTTCAAGTTTGTGGGTATTTTCTTCTTTCCAATCGGGTAGACAACCTTTTTCCTTTCTGGAAGATTTTATCGGCGTAACTTCCTATGCCTTCTTTGCATATTTCTGTAGTTTTCCTTTGCTTATGAAATTGATTATCATTCCTTCTAAAACTCTACAATGGCTTGTCCCATGCCCGTTTACCATATGGTAGTAGCAATATGGCCCTTCTCCCTTAGCTTCGTTTTTAGGTTTCTTTTTTTATTATGGCCAAAAGTTTAACTCATGTCTAGTTAGGAAGTAGATATCCTCAATTGACGTTGTGAGCTTACAACCTTTTTGCAACCTTGAATCGAAAGCCCTCTTTCGTTGTTGCATTTTGGCCTTTCTATCACTTGATTTTTTTATTCCTTCTTCATTCCTAAACTTCATTTTAACTGCCTTTCGACATGAGGGTATATCTCTTTCAAACCTTTTATTGGTCACAGGAGTGGAAGCCATCTCATCCTTCTGTTCGAATATGGTTCCCTTAACATGTATTAGGATAGCTTCTTTGATATGGAGAAATGAGTTATATCATTCATCGAGAACTAATTTAAGGCAAAAATCGGAGTCGGTCCTAAGTGGAAGGGGTTAATGTTCCATCGATCTGGGTCGTAAGGTTCTACATCCTTCTCTTTCTCTTGGATACGCAGGGTTTCTAATTTGAACCTCTCGGTCGCCCACGGTTCGCCAATACTTTTCCAAACCATGGGAAACCCATTAGTAACTAGTAGAGACCTTTTATTCATAATGTTCTCCTATTCAAGGTTTAGTCCAATCCGGGGCGGAACAACACAGATGGATATGGGGAAAGGTTAATCAAGAAACCGAAGGTTCAGGCCCTCCTTCTAGTTCCAAAATGTTAACGATATTTTTGTCAACACCAGAGATAGGTTAAAGGGGATGGATTTAAGGGAAAAATGGATTGTCGAGCCTTTGTAAGTTTGGGTCAATTCACTATTCCAAGGTATCACGGTCTTGGGGAGAAGGATCATTAAACACAACCGACAATAAAGGACTTACTGGATGGTAGAAAGGAATTCTGCACCAATCTCGCTGAGAGATCTAAGCTTGTAGAAAAGATTTAAACATATGGGAAGGGATGTTTTATCCAACCTACGGCAGGACTTGGGCAAGGATTCACAAATATGTAGAAAACAAACAGTAAATTGTAGCAGCGATAACTGAGAAATAGCATGAAAGCTTATAAGAAAACACCATCAGGATAGGTTCACTCTTTATTAATCTTTTATTTAGAACATATGAACAGAAAAGAAGATATCCTCAAATTGATCTAAGTATTATGGTTTTCTCCAGAGAGAAAGTGTGACGACCGCCCATAACCCCTGCACTTATCAAGAGGAATAATGCGATGAAAGGTATGCCAGGTAGCTATGGACGATCATCAGAGTAGGTTAACACAATCAGAACCCATTGTAGAAATCACAGTGCAAGGATAAAGTATAATAGAACATATGCAACAGGTAATAATAGTGAAGCATCACATAACAAACTTTTGGAACTTTCACAACATCCTGAAAAATTATCCAAATATCATAGGAAATATCAAAGTTTGTACATAAGACCTCACTACAACACTCATAGAGAAATTTAAACACCAGTACGTAAGCCTCCAGCTCACCTCCGAACTGCAACATCGTCCTCCCTAAGCTATCACCTGCTACCTAGTCTTCCCACCAACAATTGGATGGACAGCCCAAGGTAATAAGAGGAAACATAAAACCTTGAGTCAGACAACAGTCTTAGTGAGCGATAAAACAACTAACAAACTTCAACAATACGGTATATAAGAATAGGTAGATTAACAACCCAATCTACCAAACACCAGAGAAGAACTCAAATCCCGTCTTCTCCGCATCGGACGGTGATAGCCTTTACATTAAACAATTTAACCATTCATCCATGGAAACCAGAACACCCATTCAATCATGGTAAAGCACTCATCCAGATTATATACATCTCATGTAAATCATCCTAATCGAATTCAACATCCTGCAAGCACAAGCCCAAAGGCCTAAACCAATATCAGACAAGCATCTAGAGAACATCTCCTTCGGCGTTGGACAATCTACATAAGATGGTACAAACAGAGCATCCAAACAATCAATCATCCATGACTGACTCTAGTTATCACCGCCAATCCTGTTTTGAAACCATCGTTAATCATATGATGGCCAACCTTGTCATCTGTCAAGGGCTAATGGTAACCCCAGTTCTATCATAAACTCCATATGCCTTTCAACGATACGTATGTATGTCCAACCTTGACAACTAGGCCTTTCAACGATACCCAGGGTATTCGACCTACAACTGGTCCTCCAGACGTCTCTAGTGCACCCCTACTTCGAGCCTGCTGGAACTTACGACAACGATAATCTCTCGGGCTTCACATCTCTAGTCATCCAACCGACGACTTTTCATAGCTCAAGCAACGTTCTCAAGCAACAATTATTCACCAACTCACGACCTTTGAGTTGTCACCTCATTCGTTGTTCTACACTGATCAACGAACATATTTCAACACTTCGAACCTTCCTCCATGAATTCACTTTGAAGTCACAACACCATTGCGCTGCGACATGGGTTCCGGGGCATCGCCCCTGAAATATTTTTTCTAGTACTTCCCATTCAAATCCGAGTCGTACCCGAAAATATAATTTATCAGGAAATGACCTTGTCTTCTGGGTGCGAATGACCTACTTACTCCTGCTCGACCGACCCTATATATGTCCAAACTCATGCATGACCGAATTGCTTTGGGTGGCATGACCGACCGCTTCCTGAAAGTAAGACCGACCGCTCTGTTGAACACAAATGTTGATCGACCCTTACCTGCTCGACCCCTCCTTGCTCGACTAGAACACCATGTACCAAAACCATGACCGATACTCGACCGACCGACCCCCAGGCAACCGACCCACTATGACCAACTCCTGGAGTGCTCGATCTCATGGTGACCAACCTTGAAGTGCTCAACCTCATGCTCGCTCGACCAACCCCGGTCTTCTCACGTAAGACCAGCCCCAGTCCTGTCTTTTTCTCTAAGATATACACCATGGTGCGACTGATCGACCCACCATGAACGACCCAAAACATGCACCACCCCAATGCAACTCCAATTTCGACCTAAACTTCTCCAATCGACACAATCGATGAAATATACTTGTCCAATTCATTCAACACAATCATAAGCATGTTATGAAGTCACTAAAAACATGAATATGACGATTATCGCTAAAATTATGCAAATCACTCCAAAATCATGATAAATGAACATATGAAGTAAATTGCGGATCTTACTTGCATAAACATATGAAATGGCATAGGAATTATCAATTTAAACACGTTAAATTAGATCATAGGTGATTCATATGGAAATGGACTTGTCATGGTATAGAACTTTGGGAAAATGCTTGAATTTGATTAAAAACATGATCAAACGTTCATATACTTCATTAAATCCATCTGAGAGATGCAAATCACTCACCAATTCTCCAAAAATAAGCTAAAATCAATGAATTAAGACTCCGGACATCAAACAATTCGAACCAAACTCCTTGATTCGATGGATTCCCACTTTGAATGATGTAGATCTAGCCTCCAATGGTGTAGATCATCGATTTCCTTCCTTAGATTTTGATTTTTATTGGTGGAAAGGTGTTAGAAGAAGAAGGAACATAGGCCACCAAATGAGAGAATAGAGAAACTAAACCATTTCTCATACCTCCCACCCCCTATTTATACCATTCCACTAGCCACTAATGGGCCTTCCCAAATCAACCCATTGTGGCTCTCCAAACCTGAACAGCCAACTGAAAAACCTTATAACAACGATTCCTCCCAAACCGCTAAGCCAAATCTTTAATGTAACCACTCTACGGAAAGGCAATCATCATTTCCTTTCCAATCGCATAGGTCTCACCATGTGAATCGACATGAGTCAAAAGTTACTCCCTGTACAAGACTGACAGGGGTAAAATGGTCACAAACAAATTGGTAAAAATTATGGATATGTCTCACATCCCCATAAGCAGCATATTAAAATATGAGAATGATCCAACCCTTAGGGAATAAAATAAAAATATTTTGCGATCCTCCGATACGTAAAATGCAGGCTGTTCATTCTTCCCCCTTTAGGAATTTCGCCCTCGAAATTCCAACAAACACAAGCAACTAGAACAATTCTGCATGCTTATCATCCATGAGAAGTCAATTCTATCATCAAAACTAGGAACCATCAAGCCATACATCCATGGCCTTATCCTAGCACGTGGAATTCTATCAAACAATAACAAGATACAATAATATAACGATGATACGACATCATAAGGTCCTCCCGACGAAGAGTTCTGGATGAGTCGCCCTCAAGCTCTCTTCCGTCTCCCACATACAATCGTAACCATCTTCACTCCATTGTACCTTGACTAGCTTAACCGTCTTCCTCCTAAGCTGTTTCGTGTCATTCCCCACAACACGAAGCGGCTTACGAGGTTTCGCAACTGTAATCTCTACTTCTAGGTCTTCGTACTGCTTTGGAGGTACCACCACATTCGAATCATGCATGAACTTCAGTAGAAACGACACATGGAAAACATTATGCACACTCGACATCTTCTCGGGTAACTCCAATCTATATGCGAGTTTTCCAATTCGCTCGATTATCGGAAATGGTCCAACGAACCAAGGAGTTAACTTTCCTTTACTTTCGAATCGAACCACATGCTTCAACGGCGAAATCTTAACTAAAACCATGTCGCCAATGTCGAATTCCAAATCTTTTTGACGCTTATCAGCATAACTCTTCTGACGATCTTGGGCCGCCTTCATTCCTTCTCGAACAATCTCGATACAATCTGAGGTCTCTCTAATCATCTCAGGCCCAAGTACCAACTTATCTCCAGTTCCTAACCAACATGCTGTAGAATTGCACGGCCTACCATACAATGCCTCATATGATTCCATCCCAATGCTAGACTAGTAGCTATTATTATATGTAAACTCAACTAGAAGAAGATGATCTTCCCATGATCCCCCAAAATCCAACACACAATCTCTTAGGAGATCTTCCAAAACTTGGTTAACCCTCTTGGTTTACCATCAGTTTGGGGATGGTAAGTCGTACTTAAGCACAACTCAGTTCCCAAAGTTTCTTGCAAAATTTTCCAAAATCCACTCGTAAATAATGGATCTCGGTCACTCACTATACTCTTCGGGATACCATGGAATCAAACTATATATTTCACATAAAGTTCAGCCAATTTTGATGTTGTTCTAGTCGATTAGACAGGAATGAACCTTGCACGTTTGGTCAAGCGATCCACGATGACCCAAATCCCTTCATTTCATGCCCTGGTTCTAGGTACTCCATCAATGAAATCCATCGATATTTGCTCCCACTTCACGTAGGAACTTCTAATGGCTGAAGCAATCCACTCGGCTTCTTCTGTTCAACTTTAACTAACTGAAAGTTCATGCACTTGGAAATGAACTTCCCAATATCTCGCTTCATCCCTTCCCAATAGTAGACTCGCTTCATGTCCTAATACATCTTATTACCACCGGGATGAATCATCAACTTCGAGTGATGACATTGCCTCAGAACCTCATCTCTCAATCCATCGATTTCGGGAACAACCGGTTGTCCTTGCTTTTGGATCCAACCTTCTCGATCAACTTCAAACTCTTTATCCTATGGTTCCTGCTTCTAGATAAACTCGACAAGCTTTATATCTCGCTTTTGGCTCTCGCCAATCCTTTCAATAAAATAGGTCTTATCGATAAGCTTGCCAACATTTCAGGTTCCAACTCACACCCTGGTCTGAAATCAAATCTTGCCAAATACTCGAGGCTCTTCCATTCTGAAGACATCGCCGCCAAACTTTCATTTCTTCGACACAACGCATCTGCAACCGCGTTACCCTAACTAGGAGTATAGGCTATATCAAAATCATACGATACTAGAAATTCTAGCCACATTTGCTGCCAAAGATTCAAATCCTTTTGGGAGAAAAGATACTTCAACGACTTGTGATCTGTGAACAACTCGAATCGAACTCCCAACAGGTAATGTCTCTACATCTTCAGAGCAAACACAATCATCACCAACTCTAAATCATGAGTTGGGTAGTTCCTTTCATGTGGCTTCAGTTGTCGACTTGTGTAAGCCACAACCTTATCCATCTGCATCAGTACTGCTCCAAGTCTAGTACCACATGTATCAGTATACACAATCATCTCTTCATTCCCACTTGGAATGGTCAACACAAGAGCACTCATCAGTCTTTCCTTCAGGATTCCCAATGCTTGCTCACACTTTGCATCCCATGTGAACACTTGGTTCTTCTTCGTCAATCCTGTCAATGGTGCAACTACCTTGGAGAAATCCTTGATAAACATCGGTAGTAACCAGCCAACCATAGGAAATTTCTCACATCCGTTGCATTCTTAGGTCTATCACAGTCCTGGATTGCACCACTTTAGCGGGGTCAACCGCTACACCATTTCCAGAAGCTACATGGCCTAAGAACCTCACTTCACACTTCCAGAGGCGACAGTTTGAAAACTTAGCACTCAACTAATGTTTTCGCAAGATTTCCAAAATGACTCTCAAGTGCGTCTTGTTTTCTTCCTTATTCCGAGAGGAAACCAGAATGTCATCCACGAACACAAGCAAAAACTTGTTCAACTGATCTCTGAAATTCATATTTATAAGATCCACAAAATACGCTGGCGCGTAAGTCAATCCAAATGGAATCACCAACCATTCAAAGAAAATAGATAGTGTCCTAAAAGCAATCTTTGGAACATATCCTTAGCTACCCTCAACTAGTGAAATCCCGTTGCTAAATCCATTTGAGAAAACAATTTGGCCTCGTGAAGCTGATCGAACAAGTCATCAACCCTTGGCAACAAATACTTGTTCTTCTTAGTTACCTTATTAAGCTCACGATAGTCCACGCACAATCTCAACGAGCCGTCTGCCTTGGTTGCAAACATGACCAGTGCACCCCATTTGGAAACACTTTCTGAATGAATCCCTTTCTTAGAAGGTAACGAACTTGCACCTCCAACTCTCGCTGTTAATTAGGCGCCATCCGCCCAAGGGGAATAACGATTGGTCTAACACCCTTGACCAAATCGATCCTAAACTCGATCTCTCGATGCAGCGGCAAACATTTGACCTCATCAAAGACATCCTCATACTCATTAGGGATCAGCACAGATGACAAGTCTTCATATGGAATCACAAGCGAATATAGATAGCTCACGAAGACGTCATCTTCGGGCTTACACCTAATCAACACCTTTCGTCCTTCCATATCCCCGACTCTCACCTCTAGCTTCTCGCAATTCACCCTTGCCGCATACCTTTTAAGCCAATCCATGCCCAAAATGATCCCAAAACTAGAGAAGTTAAGAACAAAGCAATCACACACAAAAGAGAAACCATGACTTGATAACACTAGACCATGACACAACATGCACAAAATGGAAAAAAACCCAACCGGATTAGTCACGATCAATGGTCTATCACGAACCTCAGGTTCCAAATCCAAGCGGCACACAAGCTCATTGCCAACGAAAGAATGCGATGCTCCAGTATCGAACAAAAGTCAAACTGAAACACCTTTGACAGAAAGAGTACCTTGGACGTTGAAACCATTTCCATTCTCCTCTGCAGTAAGAGCTCTTGAAGAAGTTGGAACAACTTCCAAAGCATATGCCCTCACAACCTGCTTGCCTTTAGCTGATTCTGGACAGTCTTTCTTCTCATGTCCAAACTTCCCACACTTGAAGCACTGCTTCTTAGCTTTGGGATTCTTGCACTCATTAGCATAATGACCTTTCTATTGGCAATTAAAGCAAACCACCTCACTCTTAGGCTACTTTTGTCCATCTTTTCCCTTCTGTTGTTGCTGCTTCCTTTTCTTATTATTACCATCCTGCAATGGTTTTTAAGCTTCCTTGGTTGCAGCGACAACATTTGCTTCCTTAGGAAACAAGCACTCATGGCGAATAGCTTTCTTCATAATCTTCTCGAATGAATCGTCAAGATGATCCACCAACGACCTTCCAGTATATGTATCCAGACCCATAATGAACTTCTCGTTCTTCTGATAAGGTGTATTAATGTATGAACGAGCATATTTGGACAAGGCCTCGAAATCAGAAATGTAGTCAAGCACAGGACGACCATTCTGCTTCAATTTCACAAATTTCTTGAATAGAGCAGATTTCTAAGCTGTAGAGATAAACTTTGCTTTGAACTTTGCTTGGAATTGTTCCCATGAAATCTCTTCCTTTGGAGTCTCGAGTCTCTCAGAAATCCACCATTCCATGGCCCTACCTTGTAGTTGCCCTGATGCAAGCTTTCTCTTGGTTGCATCATCGAATCCCAAGTCTCCAAAGGTTCGGACATAAGAATTCATTCACCTTTTAACCTCTTCAACTGGCTCAGATCCTTTGAATGGTTTTCCCCTTAGAGGTGTATAATCTTTGCATAGCTTCGCAAAATCCACAACCCTAGGCAACTGAACTCCTACGTCTCTGTAGCTGCCACTGGAGCGGGGACCCTTTGCATGAATGCCTCTGTCATGACTTCAAACATGGTAGGGTAGTCTAGTTCACCTCCATTTCTCCCTCCAGTATTAGCTCCCCTAGAAGCGTGTCTTGATTGTTGTCTACTCATTCTAAATCAGCAATTTAGAATAATTTGTGTAACACCCCGCCTCCGCTAGGGTCACTCGCAAAGGAATGCACTAGCTTTAGAGGGGCATTATTGGTAACCATGCACAGAAATATCACAAGACAGAACATATATAAATAGCGGAAGTAAAATCAAACTTTCATAACATGAATAAATAAGGTCTAAAGCCTTTTACATCAGAGTACATCAAAACCTGTCTTGCAATAATAAAGAAGCATAAAAACCTTTTCATAAATTATTCCCCAAGTAAAAACAGTAAAGTAGCCATAGCCAAGAGAAGTCCAAGCCATCCATGATGACCTTCAGGCAGAAGAAGTCCGAACTAAACAGCATTGTTTCCTCCCTGTAACCTGGGGGGGAAACGGAAGAAAAGAGGCGAAACAAAACGGGTCAGTCAAAAAGACTGAGTAAGTCCTATCTACTTCCAGTATAAAAACAGGTAAAGGTAACATGACATGCATAAACTGAAAGTAAACATAAGGATAACTACAAGATAGATAAACCAGGATAGCCGGTTGAACTACTGTGGCAAGGTAAACCAAGGTATCATGATAAACTGCGGTGTTATGATAAGTCAAGGTATCACATCGTCAGATTTCTATCGAGTACATTATCCCAAGGTATCTACCCCGTCTAACATCCCACGGTATCTATTATGTATATTCTTCCTAGTCCTAACATGTACATTTGCTCTGCACCTCTCGTACTAGTATCCCTACCCGCGTCATGTGTTAACCATGAACGTCCCGTGCTCAAAGCCGTGTAATGGTCCATGTCAACCTAATATCGCATATATAGGTTACTCAAATCATATGTTTCTTTCCATGCATATAAGTTCAGTCCTTTGCCGTACCTCGTACGGGCTTCCTCATGTCGTATTATCCTTGAAATCGTTTGGACTGTCACCCTTGTTCTAGCTAGGCTCTTCCATATGAATCATCGTTTGAACTACTAGGACTTACGCCACCTAGTACCACTAGGGATTACGCTTACCTATTGCACGCTTTCGTATTTCGGTTTGGGTTAAACCACCTAGGCCACTAGGGATTACGCTAACCCTCAACCGCGCCCTTTTTCCCACGCATTCATCGTGAATCGTTTTTCTATAACTGGATGCACATGTATCACATCGTGCTATCCGAGTCCTGTCACCGGCCAAAACAAGAAATACAGGGCTCGGTCGGGAGCTTTAGATTTATCTGCCGATGCAGATACTAAGGTCTGCTTTTCTACACGTGGCTATGGTCCCACGAGACCCCTCCCTCAACTAGTGAAAGGCAACACAAGAGAAAATCTTGCATGAGAACTACACTCCGGTCAGCCCACATCCTACGACCTACCTCACCCATAATTAGATAGCAAATTATGGTCTGTTGGGTGTCCCCTGCCTTTCCGTACGTACACGCTTGACTTAAGATGGTAGATGATCGACGAACTTGCTATCTCAGGCACCTTATGTATTCGCCGACTCACTGCTATCCACCCCAGTCTTTAGGTCGCTCGCATAGCAACCAAGGCATATTCTTGGTTCTTCTACCGCAGACCTCAACCTCTCGTGAGCCTAGTATAATGACCTGACAGCTCACAGAGGGATCCCAAGAATACCCTTACGTTCCCCGAAGCCGCTGCTTCGTTACCCAGTTCGTTGGAGCCTTTATCCAAATCAGATAGCCTGCTCCTACACGCATACTCTAACGTATCGGGTTACTGATCTATCTAAGAAATGGTCCAACTTTCCTTGACTAAGAATTATTACTTAGTTTCCCTTAACTAAGGTTTACCACTTAGCCTTATTTCCATAATCCTTGTTAACTATGGTTGTCTGCCAAATCCTCCGAATTAGGGTTTATCTAATGGGTTAAGTGCCACTTAAGTTCACAACTTAACCCGTCTACAAAACATGTCGAAACTGGCTAAGTATCCAAGTCCAAGACTTAACCCTACAGACCATGTGTCAAGTTGGTTAAGTATATCAAGCAATCCATGACTTAACCTCGTCTAATTATCATTTTAGATTGGTTAAGTATATATTAATTTGACCCCATCAGATTACCGAGTCAAATCGGTCAAGCGTATTCGAAACGATTCGTGACTTAGCCTTATCATGTTTTCACGTTAGGTTGGTTAAGTATAGGTTAACTTAACCTCATCAAATTAACGAGTTAGATTGGTTAAGTATAGGTCACTTAACCTCATCAAATCATCGTGTTAAATTAGTTAAGTGTTTAACTTAACCCCATTAAATTACCAAGTTAAGTCGGTTAAGTACGGGTTACTTGACCTCATTGAATTATCAAGTTTAAATTGGTTAAGTGTTTAACTTAACCCTATCGAATTACCGTGTTTAGATTAGTTAAGCCTAATCTTAACCCCATTCATTAACTGTATTATACGGTTAAGTGTCATTAAGAAAATTTACTTAACCTTATCACGTTATCGTGTTGGATTGATTAAGTGGTCGTTAACTTAATCCCGTCCACTAGTCGTATAAGAATGGTCAAGTGTCATTAGGCAAATCAAGTTACTTAACCTACCCAAGCTTATCATGTTTTGTTAAGTATCATTAGCCTAATTAAATTACTTAACCCATTTGTCCATATCATATTTGGTTAAGCCTCATTAATCAAATTAACTTAACCCTATTATGTGGCATTAATTTAATTAATGCACCCTCAACCTCTCACATTAGACCTTGTTGTGGTTACTAGTTAAGCCGGGCGGGTCCGGGTAGATTTACACCACAACCTAGTCTAACCTCGGGTCTTAAGCGCGACATGACCAACTTCTCACATTGGGTCCTATTGTTTGCAACTACTAGTTAGGCCGGTCGGTTCCGGGTAGTTTTACGTTGCAAACTCAACCCAACCTCGAGTTGGCCATACTTATATTATCTAAGTTCATCATGTTTCCAAAACATGTTAAGTTTTTCAAGCATTTGGGTAGACCTAACTTAATAGGTAAATTCCCAAAGGGTAGACCTAACTTAATAGGTAAATTCCCAAGCTCATGTTTTTATGCATACTTACATGTCATCTTCCATGTTATCTTTCAAGTCATATTTTCAAGTATAAACACATGTCATATTCAAGTTAAGATTTTGCGACATGTTCATGTTTATCTAACTACCCAAAATCGTGTTTTCCCAACGCAAGCAAAGCGAGCCAACATAGTAAGAATACTATGTCACATATTGTTCTCAAAACATGCATGATGCCAAAAAGGGCTTGGCTTCCACATGCATAACATCACGAGGGGGTTAGCCATAAACATGCATAGTGTCATAAGGTAATTTGGCCACAAACATGCAAATTATCAAAAAAAAGGGGTTTGTCCATAAACATGCACAACTTAAAGAGGGGATTGGCCACGAGCATGCATAATCTCATAGAGGATTTGGCCACAAACTTGCATGTTAGCATAAGGGGTTTGGGTTCATAAACATGCATAAGCCCCAAAATCTTGTCTTAGCCAATGTTTCATAAGTAAAATAGTTTCTAAAGGTTCATGCTAGCATTTCATGCATAAAGATCCAAACTTGCAAGTTAAACTAGATTATGCATAGCATGAGAGGCATGATCAAGTCACTCACATGGCCTAGGATCATAAATATGAACACAAGAGGCATGGTAAGGTTCATATAAGTTCGCATAATCATGTTTAGCCTCATTTTATCCCATGTCAACATTAAAAATACCGTTTTGATCCAAAAGTAGCTAGAACTTACATAGCATGGCAAGAGGAATAGGAGCATGAATCGTTTTGGCGAAGAAAGGTGGCTCCTTTGATGAAGATCCGCCATGAAACTCGCATAGAAATGTTGATTTGGCCTTGATTTGGTGTAGGAAGCTTGCACCTTTTGATTTGAACCCAATTTGAATGCATAGGCTCTAGGGATTTGGAATGGAGGCCATGATCACTTGGCATTTGGGCAGCACTTCGTGGAGAGGGTGAGTTATGAGGGTTTAGGGGGGGCTTAGGGGTGTTTTTATAGAGATTAGGATAGTTTTAGGCCCTTAGATTAACCCTAGGATAGATTAGGACCATCAGATCTCGGAAGCTTCCAGACCCAGCCCAAGAACAGGACCAGGTGAGACAAACAGGTGCGCCAGGCTATTTGCCCCGGCCACCCCCTGTCGACAGGCAAGTCGACAGGGCTGTCGACTTGGTCTGGGCCCAAGTCGACAGGCCTGTCGACAGCCCTGTCGACATGGCCTAGGCGGGGAAACTTCCCGCCTAGCCCCAGATCTGATTTCCAAAACTGTTTTCCGAAATTCAAATTCCCAGAAATCTTCTTTGGGCCTTTAACGGGTCATACGGACTCCGATTCTCGAAAACTCGGACTCTATTTCGTGTATTTTTCCGAGACGAACGCAATGGCATAGCCCGTTTTACTTGATTCAGAATTTAAAATTAAATTCTGCTTTGATTCTCGTTTTAACATGTTATTAAAATACGGGTTGTTACATTCTCCCCACCTTTTAGGATTTCGTCCCCGAAATCTCCAAGTTAGGAAGAACATATCCTACCATCCATCATCCATCTACTCAAAACATCATCCACAAGCAACCATTGTCCTTAGATGATTTCTAATGCTGTATGTATATATGCAAAACGTGTGTGTACATGTTCCTTAGCTAATGCTAATGATTAGGCCTGAAAAATATTTTGAAATGCAAAAATATGTTTAGTGCCATGAATCCAACATGTATGCAAATAGTCCTAGTCATATAGATACTATATGCGTGCACAATCATTCATTCATATGCAACAACCGCATGATAATACATTCGATTTCATCCATAAACAAGTATAAATACTCGTGCATATGCAATATGAAATGTGACCGAGTCGAGCTAATATCTAATGTAAATTCGCGCATCCACGAGCAACCACTTGCAACCATTTGCAACCATATCAACCATAACATGTTTCAAATACATGTTTACATCCATAGGGTTCTACCTAAGATTCCCTGAAACAGGGTCGAGAAGATAAACAAAACAAACTCCTTACGGGGTTTGTAACAGAAACAGGACCGAGGGGATATCCCTAAAAGATAGCCTACAAGCAAGCTCAACAGAAAACAGGGATCGAGGATATATTCCCAAAAGAGATATCATGCACGTATTTAGTCTTCAGTCTCCTGAGTCGCATTACCTTGAGCTTAGTTCCATCGTGCCTTGACCGCCCCTTTTTCTTCACGATTTCGCAGCTTCTTACTTCCTGTTTCCATAACATGAGTTGGAACTCATTTCCTCGTCGCCTCTCGTTCCACTTGCACTTATCCTTTCCCTAATGTACTTGGCTCAACCATATCTACGTACTCAAGCCAGCTCTCCAAAATTCACTAGTGAATTCTGGATCTCGTTTTCCGATGCCAATCCAATTTGCCAAGAGTCCTTACTAGGGTGATCCCCATAACTCATACATAATCGAAGTAAACCATCCGTCTTATTAGCGAACACCACTCGATCGGGTTTCTAATTTCCAACAAAGGCATCTAGGGATTCTAAGTAACTAATCATGACAGAACCCAAAAGGTTACACGAGGCTTCGAGGGTATTACCAAAGCAAGGCAAGAGTCTAACTACCCTCCTTCTAAAATCGAGAGTGGCACCCCTTACTGGATAACCACTTCATCCCTAGAATCCATCCACACTTATAAACATAAGCATTATTTCCAAGCTCAATACTTGACACAGACATTCTCAAATCCAAACAAGTCATGAATAAATGGACCGATCTTCCAATAGGATTTGAGACAAAACGGGACCCTCTATTACACTAGTACTAAGGTGCAGAGACTCAACTATCAAAGCGGACCCAAAAAGATGCGGTGATCCAACCAAAGTCCCGACGGGATGATAGAGAAGAAAACTAAACCTTTAACAAGATCGTTACCCTCCTTCCGAGGTACCCTAGAAATGAGAGCATACTATTGCCCTCCCAATGATCTTGTCCTTGTGCCATGATACTTAACTATCCATCATGTTTCACCATGCCAAAGGTACCCTCTCGTCAAGGGTTTCATTGTTCATCTTTCTCTCTCATTCTGGGTTGAGCCATACCAACAAGTTGTTCATCCTTAAACTCGCATCCTTTATCCTCTTTCTCACTATCCTTTCTTATAACGCGGCCACCGGTCTCTCGAGAACCACCTCCATCGCATGGAAAGCACTCCCGTAGATAAGAAAGACTAGTCGCAGTTAAAACCACTGTGACTACAGATGGAGGAAAGAAAGGAAAAGAGATTCAATCAAGGAAACAAGGATAATGCTAATGGCCTTTGGGGAATAGCCTTTTCTTTTTTAAAAGAAAACTTTCTTGAAAAATGCTTCTTTGTAAACGGTTTTTCAAATAATTTTCAGAAGGTCTTTAAAAACTTTTGCCCAGTCTGGTAACCTTCTGCTCTGATACCAAATGTAACACCCCGCCTCCGCTAGGGTCACTCACAAAGGAATGCACTAGCTTTAGAGGGGCATTATTGGTAAACATGCACATAAATATCACAAGACAGAACATATATAAATAGCGGAAGTAAAATCAAACTTTCATAACATGAATAAATAAGGTCTAAAGCCTTTTACATCAGAGTACATCAAAACCTGTCTTGCAATAATAAAGAAGCATAAAAACCTTTTCATAAATTATTCCCCAAGTAAAAACAGTAAAGTAGCCATAGCCAAGAGAAGTCCAAGCCATCCATGATGACCTTCAGGCAAAAGAAGTCCGAACTAAACAGCATTGTTTCCTCCCTGTAACCTGGGGGGGAAACGGAAGAAAAGAGGCGAAACAAAACGGGTCAGTCAAAAAGACTGAGTAAGTCCTATCTACTTCCAGTATAAAAACAGGTAAAGGTAACATGACATGCATAAACTGAAAGTAAACATAAGGATAACTACAAGATAGATAAACCAGGATAGCCGGTTGAACTACTGTGGCAAGGTAAACCAAGGTATCATGATAAACTGCGGTGTTATGATAAGTCAAGGTATCACATCGTCAGATTTCTATCGAGTACATTATCCCAAGGTATCTACCCCGTCTAACATCCCACGGTATCTATTATGTATATTCTTCCTAGTCCTAACATGTACATTTGCTCTGCACCTCTCGTACTAGTATCCCTACCCGCGTCATGTGTTAACCATGAACGTCCCGTGCTCAAAGCCGTGTAATGGTCCATGTCAACCTAATATCGCATATATAGGTTACTCAAATCATATGTTTCTTTCCATGAATATAAGTTCAGTCCTTTGCCGTACCTCGTACGGGCTTCCTCATGTCGTATTATCCTTGAAATCGTTTGGACTGTCACCCTTGTTCTAGCTAGGCTCTTCCATATGAATCATCGTTTGAACTACTAGGACTTACGCCACCTAGTACCACTAGGGATTACGCTTACCTATTGCACGCTTTCGTATTTCGGTTTGGGTTAAACCACCTAGGCCACTAGGGATTACGCTAACCCTCAACCGCGCCCTTTTTCCCACGCATTCATCGTGAATCGTTTTTCTATAACTGGATGCACATGTATCACATCGTGCTATCCGAGTCCTGTCACCGGCCAAAACAAGAAATACAGGACTCGGTCGGGAGCTTTAGATTTATCTGCCGATGCAGATACTAAGGTCTGCTTTTCTACACGTGGCTATGGTCCCACGAGACCCCTCCCTCAACTAGTGAAAGGCAACACAAGAGAAAATCTTGCATGAGAACTACACTCCGGTCAGCCCACGTCCTACGACCTACCTCACCCATAATTAGATAGCAAATTATGGTCTGTTGGGTGTCCCCTGCCTTTCCGTACGTACACGCTTGACTTAAGATGGTAGATGATCGACGAACTTGCTATCTCAGGCACCTTATGTATTCGCCGACTCACTGCTATCCACCCCAGTCTTTAGGTCGCTCGCATAGCAACCAAGGCATATTCTTGGTTCTTCTACCGCAGACCTCAACCTCTCGTGAGCCTAGTATAATGACCTGACAGCTCACAGAGGGATCCCAAGAATACCCTTACGTTCCCCGAAGCCGCTGCTTCGTTACCCAGTTCGTTGGAGCCTTTATCCAAATCAGATAGCCTGCTCCTACACGCATACTCTAACGTATCGGGTTACTGATCTATCTAAGAAATGGTCCAACTTTCCTTGACTAAGAATTATTACTTAGTTTCCCTTAACTAAGGTTTACCACTTAGCTTTATTTCCATAATCCTTGTTAACTATGGTTGTCTGCCAAATCCTCTGAATTAGGGTTTATCTAATGGGTTAAGTGCCACTTAAGTTCACAACTTAACCCGTCTACAAAACATGTCGAAACTGGCTAAGTATCCAAGTCCAAGACTTAACCCTACAGACCATGTGTCAAGTTGGTTAAGTATATCAAGCAATCCATGACTTAACCTCGTCTAATTATCATTTTAGATTGGTTAAGTATATATTAATTTGACCCCATCAGATTACCGAGTCAAATCGGTCAAGCGTATTCGAAACGATTCGTGACTTAGCCTTATCATGTTTTCACGTTAGGTTGGTTAAGTATAGGTTAACTTAACCTCATCAAATTAACGAGTTAGATTGGTTAAGTATAGGTCACTTAACCTCATCAAATCATCGTGTTAAATTAGTTAAGTGTTTAACTTAACCCCATTAAATTACCAAGTTAAGTCGGTTAAGTACGGGTTACTTGACCTCATTGAATTATCAAGTTTAAATTGGTTAAGTGTTTAACTTAACCCTATCGAATTACCGTGTTTAGATTAGTTAAGCTTAATCTTAACCCCATCCATTAACTGTATTATACGGTTAAGTGTCATTAAGAAAATTTACTTAACCTTATCACGTTATCGTGTTGGATTGATTAAGTGTTGGTTAACTTAATCCCGTCCACTAGTCGTATAAGAATGGTCAAGTGTCATTAGGCAAATCAAGTTACTTAACCTACCCAAGCTTATCATGTTTTGTTAAGTATCATTAGCCTAATTAAATTACTTAACCCATTTGTCCATATCATATTTGGTTAAGCCTCATTAATCAAATTAACTTAACCCTATTATGTGGCATTAATTTAATTAATGCACCCTCAACCTCTCACATTAGACCTTGTTGTGGTTACTAGTTAAGCCGGGCGGGTCCGGGTAGATTTACACCACAACCTAGTCTAACCTCGGGTCTTAAGCGCGACATGACCAACTTCTCACATTGGGTCCTATTGTTTGCAACTACTAGTTAGGCCGGTCGGTTCCGGGTAGTTTTACGTTGCAAACTCAACCCAACCTCGAGTTGGCCATACTTATATTATCTAAGTTCATCATGTTTCCAAAACATGTTAAGTTTTTCAAGCATTTGGGTAGACCTAACTTAATAGGTAAATTCCCAAAGGGTAGACCTAACTTAATAGGTAAATTCCCAAGCTCATGTTTTTATGCATACTTACATGTCATCTTCCATGTTATCTTTCAAGTCATATTTTCAAGTATAAACACATGTCATATTCAAGTTAAGATTTTGCGACATGTTCATGTTTATCTAACTACCCAAAATCGTGTTTTCCCAACGCAAGCAAAGCGAGCCAACATAGTAAGAATACTATGTCACATATTGTTCTCAAAACATGCATGATGCCAAAAAGGGCTTGGCTTCCACATGCATAACATCATGAGGGGGTTGGCCATAAACATGCATAGTGTCATAAGGTAATTTGGCCACAAACATGCAAATTATCAAAAAAAAGGGGTTTGTCCATAAACATGCACAACTTAAAGAGGGGATTGGCCACGAGCATGCATAACCTCATAGAGGATTTGGCCACAAACTTGCATGTTAGCATAAGGGGTTTGGGTTCATAAACATGCATAAGCCCCAAAATCTTGTCTTAGCCAATGTTTCATAAGTAAAATAGTTTCTAAAGGTTCATGCTAGCATTTCATGCATAAAGATCCAAACTTGCAAGTTAAACTAGATTATCATAGCATGAGAGGCATGATCAAGTCACTCACATGGCCTAGGATCATAAATATGAACACAAGAGGCATGGTAAGGTTCATATAAGTTCGCATAATCATGTTTAGCCTCATTTTATCCCATGTCAACATTAAAAATACCGTTTTGATCCAAAAGTAGCTAGAACTTACATAGCATGGCTAGAGGACTAGGAGCATGAATCGTTTTGGCGAAGAAAGGTGGCTCCTTTGATGAAGATCCGCCATGAAACTCGCATAGAAATGTTGATTTGGCCTTGATTTGGTGTAGGAAGCTTGCACCTTTTGATTTGAACCCAATTTGAATGCATAGGCTCTAGGGATTTGGAATGGAGGCCATGATCACTTGGCATTTGGGCAGCACTTCGTGGAGAGGGTGAGTTATGAGGGTTTAGGGGGGGCTTAGGGGTGTTTTTATAGAGATTAGGATAGTTTTAGGCCCTTAGATTAACCCTAGGATAGATTAGGACCATCAGATCTCGGAAGCTTCCAGACCCAGCCCAAGAACAGGACCAGGTGAGACAAACAGGTGCGCCAGGCTATTTGCCCCGGCCACCCCCTATCGACAGGCAAGTCGACAGGGCTGTCGACTTGGTCTGGGCCCAAGTCGACAGGCCTGTCGACAGCCCTGTCGACATGGCCTAGGCGGGGAAACTTCCCGCCTAGCCCCAGATCTGATTTCCAAAACTGTTTTCCGAAATTCAAATTCCCAGAAATCTTCTTTGGGCCTTTAACGAGTCATACGGACTCCGATTCTCGAAAACTCGGACTCTATTTCGCGTATTTTTCCGAGACGAACGCAATGGCATAGCCCGTTTTACTTGATTCAGAATTTAAAATTAAATTCTGCTTTGATTCTCGTTTTAACATGTTATTAAAATACGGGTTGTTACAATTTGCCACTTCCAAGAAGAATTGCTAAAGGAATACAACCGCTACGACTATATTTGCTAATATATATAGTAAGCATCCCACCGAAGTCTACAAGTACGTCTTTCATACGTAAATACGTCTTCGAACTTTAGCTAAAATCATTAATCAGAGCTCTGATACCAAATGTGACGACCACCCATAACCCCTGCACTTAACAAGAGGAATAATGTGCTGACAGGTGTGCCAGCTAGCTATGGACGATCATCACAGTAGGTTAACACAATCGGAACCTGTCGTAGAACTCACAACGCAAGGATAAAGTATAATAGAACATATACAACAGGTAATAATAGTGAAGCATCACATAACAAACTTTTGAAAATTTCACAACATACTGAAAGATTATCCAAATATCATAGATTGTACATAAGATTTCACGACACTCATAAAGCAACTCAAATAGCGGAAAATAGAAATACTAGATAGTAAACAAACTGGTACGTGATCCTCTAGCTCGCCTCCGAAACGCAACATCGTCCTCACTAAGCGATCACCTGTCACGTGCTACCTTGTTTGCCCATCCACAACCGGATGAACAGCCCAAGGTAATAAGAGGAAACATAAAACCTTGAGTCAGACAACAGTCTTAGTAAGCGATAAAATGGATAACAAACTTCAACAATAAAGTATATGGGAATAGGTAGATTAACAAACCAATCTACCAAATACCAGAGAAGAACTCAACTCCCGTCTTTCCCGCATCGGATAATGATAGCCTTTACATTAAACAATTCAACCATTCATCCATGGAAATAAAAGCACCCATTAAATCATGGTAAAGCACACATGATATCCAGATTATATATATCTCATGCAAACCTTCCTAATCGAATTAAACATCCCTCAAGCACAAGCCCAGAGGCCAAAACCAATATCAAACAAGCACCTAAGGAACATCTCCTTCGACATTGGACAATCTACATGAGACAGTATAGACAGAGCATCCAAACAATCAATCATCGATGTTTGACTCTGGCTATCACCGCCAATCCTGCTTTGAAACCATCGTTAATCATATGACAGCCAACCTTTCCATCTGTCAAGGGCTAATAGTAACCCCAGTTCTAGCATAAACTCCATACGCCTTTCAATGATACGTATGTATGTCTAACCTTGACAACCAGGCCTTTCAACAATACCCAGGGTACTCGACCTACAATCGGTCTTTTAGACGTCTCAAGTGTACCATTGCTTCGATCCTGCTGGAACTTACGACAATGATAATCTCTTGGCCTTCACATCTCTAGTCATCCAACCGACGACTTTTCATAGCTCAAGCAACCTTCTCAAGCAACCATTATTCACCAACTCACGCCCTTTGAGTTGTCACCTCGTTCGTTGTTCTACACCGATCAACGAATACATTTCAACACTTCGTACCTTCCTCCTTAAATTCACTTTGAATTCATAAAATCATTGCGCTGCAGCATAGGTTCGGGGGCATCGGCCCCGGATTTTTTTTCAAGGACTTCTCGTTCAAATCTGGGTTGTACCCGAAAATATAATTTTTCTGAAAATAACCCTATCTTCTGGGTGCGATCAATCCCCTAACTGTTGCTCCACCAACCCTATATATGTCCAAACTCATGCACGACCGAACAGCTTTGGGTTGCATGACCAACCGCATCCTTTTCCTTCATGAGCATTTTTGGAATGCTCAAACGTTTTCCAGCCCTATTTTGACCCAGCCTACTTCCTCTCTCCTCCATTCGCTTCCATTCTAAAACAAACCCCATCATCCATCCAGAAAGTAAGATTGACCGCTCTGCTGAACCCAAATGCTGATTGACCCTTCCCTGCTCGACCCATCCTTGCTCCACCAGAACGCCATGTACCAAAACCATGACCCATACTCGACCGACCGACCGACCCGTTAGCAACCGACCCACCATGACCAACTCCTGGAGTGCTCGACCTCATTGTGACTAGTCTTGAAGTGCTCAACCTCATACTCGCTTGCTCGACCTTAAATTCGCTCGACCGACCCCAGTCTTCTCACGTACGACCGACCCCAGTCATGTCTTGTTCTCTAAGACATACACCATGGTCCGACCGACCGACCCACCATGAACGACCCAAAACATGCACCACCCCAATGCAACTCCAATTTCGACAAAACTTCACCAATCGACACAATCAATGAAATATACTCATCCAATTCATTAAACACAATCATAAGCATGTTATGAAGTCACTACAAACATGAATATGACGATTATCACTAAAATTATGCAAATCACTCCAAAATCATGATAAATGAACATATGAATTAAATTGCGGATCTAACTTGCATAAACATATGAAATGGCAAAGGAATTACCGATTTAAACATGCTAAATTAGAACATAGGGTGATTCGTATGAAAATGGACTTGTCATGGTATAGATATATGGGAAAATGCTTGAATTTGATGAAAAATATGATCAAACATTCATATACTTCATTGAATCCATGTAAGACATGCAAATCACTCACCGATTCTCCAAAATAAGCTAAAATCAATTAATTAAGACCCCAAACAGCAAGCAATTCGAACCAAAATCCTTGATCCGATGGATTCCCACTTCGAATGATGTAGATCTAGCCTCCAATGGTGTAGATCTTCAATTTCCTTTCTTAGATATTGATTTTTAATGGTGGAAAGGTGTTAGGAACATATGCCACCAAATGAGAGAATAGAGAAACTAAACCATTTCTCATACCTCCTACCCCCTATTTATACCCTTCCACTAGCCCACTAATGGGCCTTCCCAAATCAGCCCATTGTGGCTCTCCAAACCTGAACAGCCAACTGAAAAAACTTAAAACAACAATTCCTCCCAAACCGCTGAACCAAATCTTTAATGTAACCACTCTACGGAAAAGGCAATCATCATTTCCTTTCCAATGGCATAGGTCTCACCACGTGAATCAACATGAGTCAAAACTTATTCCCTGTACAAGACTGACAGGGGTAAAATGATCACAAACAAATCTGTAAAAATTATGGACATGTTTCACATCCCCATAAGAAGCATATTAAAATATGAGAATGATCCAACCCTTAGGGAATAAAATAAAAATATTTTACGATCCTCCGATACGTAAAATGTCGGCTGTTGCAGAAAGAGTACAAGAATCAGAAAGATGAGTGAGTCCCCCTAAAATGTGACCTCTGGGGTCTTATTTATGGATAAATCGGGGATCCTTCTGCTGTTGGGCCGTTGGGCCTGTAGATACTTCTGTTGGCCGCTTTTCCTCTTGATTTCTGTTGCTTTATCACCCGGCCGCTTTTGTGTTATGGATTATAGCTTCCAGAGGGAAGGTCCCGATCTGTCGAGGTTTCCTTGAGAATGATAAGAGTTTGTTGATGTAGTAGCTTTCTGGAAGGTATTTGAGCCTCTGGTTGCATGCTCTTGGTTGTAAGCTCATGGATGTATGCTTCCGGTTTTCTTACGAATGCTTAGTGGAGTTTGTCCTCAGGATGAATGTAGATAGCTACTGGTACGGAACCACTATCAGTGTATGTATTGAGTATACTAGTACGGATAGTCTGTATCCTTTCTCTGGTTCCGAATTGGGTTAAGGTGGGGTCTCCGAGCGTAGCTTAGTCTTTCATATGGTTCCTCCAAGTAATCTGCATGTTGTTTATCAAGATGACCTTTCAAAGTTTATGCTGTAGACGTTTCGGAAGCTGGTTCCGGGTTATCTTTATGTACACTTGGCTTAATGATTTCGGTGTATTTACCACCGGGTTTCCTAATATTAAGTAGGTTAATACCGGCAACACTTCCGCCCTTCCGTGTTTCTGTTAATGGAGCTCCTGCCTCTTTCTGTCTTAGCTTTTGACTTAGGAGATTTTTCGCTATAGAATCCCCTACCGGGTGTGCTCTGCCGGGTAGACTGTGTTGGTATTTTGTATACTTTTGAGTTCCTTTTCCCTAAGAAGGTGTCGGTTCATGTGGCTCTCAAATCATTCCTTCGTGCTTGTGTTCACCGGATACCCCTTCACCGTTAGCTGGTTCAGGATTAATTTTGGTAGTAACAGTTATCATTTCCATTGTTTTCGTTATTAATGCAAATCAACTAGACTAGATTAAATCGTGGTTAAGCTATCTACATACCACTATATTTTTTCTGTATTGAATTCTTCACTATAAAGACATTGAATTCTTTATTAAATAGAAGTTGAACATACGTTCTCCTTTTACTTTAAAAAATAGTTATCAAAACATAAAAGTTAATAGAAGTTGCACAAAATTAGTGTATAGATCTACCAATTAGCTAACAGAAGTTGCATAAAACAATGTTCTTCGAATCCATATATCTGTCCAATAATAGTTGACATACATAGTGAAACATAGTAGGAACAAAACTTATTTTCAAACCAAAAACTTTCTGAATCGCTAATTTCTTTATTTTGGATTTAGTAAATAATATCTTGCACAACCTCATTAGATCACTAGATTTAAATTTGGTAATTACTTTAAGCAACCCAACAGGAGAGTAGTAGTATTAAAGTTCGTATTATGCAACATAAATTCTTATATGCTATTAGACAGCCATAGAATTATTATGTTTGAGTTTTGTATATAATTTCTTGTACATTATATGCTATGTAGGAATTATGACAATTTTAGGTAAATTACAGAGTTTAAAGATGGAGATGATACAACAAAGGTTTCTCTTTTAGGCTCATGAGGTCTGATGTCCTTTTCTAACTAGAAATAAATAAAAATATTTACAACTATACGAAATAGGCTCATGAGGTCTGATGTCATTTCCTCCACCCTAGTGTTTTGTGCATTGCCCTTCTGCCTGAAAGGACCTTGGACTGTGCTTTAGTTCTTAGCCTAATAACATTTGTTCCATTACGAGTCTAACTTTAGTTGAAGTTAATTCAAATTAGAAATGATACCATCAAAGTTTTCCTAGACAACCACTACTACAATTGACTTCCTTTTAAGGACATTGTAGTATATCAACAAGCATAGCTTAAAACCATAGCATGAACGATAACAATAAGGAGAGCGAGACCTTAACACAAAACACGGGTAAATAAAAGGAAAAACAATAAATCTAAAAATGAAACACCACATGTTTACCATTGAATACTTATTTAAGCTCCTCAAGTGTTTGTATTTACTCCCTGGCATCACACAAAAGAACCATACATCATCTCAGTCCATAATATACAACCGAGGTAAAATTTATTCTTATTGTTCACGAGTCCAGAATTACTAATGATAAATCGCAACTGGCACACACTGGGAAAATAAGAAAATCGAAATAGAAACTTATTCAAAGAGAAACTAAAATCACAATCTAAACGCTGGTAAAATACAAAAATCAAAACTTATTCAAAGAGAAGTCACTTATCTTATTTGTAGGAGCCGAAACAGAATAAGAAGAAAAAATCACAATTGGGAAATTCTTGAGCGCTGGGAAGTAGGATTCAGAGGATTAAGGAACAATCACCTTTGATACCCTTATTTATCAGCCGTTTCTTCGTCGTTTCCTGGCTTCCGAAGGATGAATGGGTCGATCAAAGGGAAGAGATTGCTAGTTTCGTGGTCGGTGTAGGAGAGGAAGTGAATCAGGTTTTAGGCTTTGGGACTTTTTAGAGATTGAAGTTTTGAGGAATAAGGGATCTAGAAGAAGAATAGTTCAATTTGGAGGCTTGGGGTCTCAATTGTGAAGAGGGACATGAAAAAAGGAAGTGGGTTCAGTAAATCTTTGGACTCATCTACAAAAAAAAACATCTGAAATACTGCAACGCGCTATAACCCACTAATTTGAGCAACAGTCAATTCAACTAGATGATTATGTAAGTAATTACTAAAAATTGATTATTTTTTCCCTTCGGGGACATCCGATAAAATTGGAACGATATAAAGAAGATTAGCATGCCCCCTGCGCAAAGATGACACACACAAATCGAGAAATGGTCCAAAAATAGATTATTTAATATTAATCACTAATTATATTCAATAATCAAATTTAACTCGTAAGTATACCCTAATTCTTAATCAATTTTATGAATATATATACAAAATATGTTTTATACCTTATTACTAGAAATTATTAATCAATTATATGATACTAATAATTATGAATTATTAGTTATTAAAACATTAGCTATTAGTTTTTATTATTACTTATTACATATCAGTTATTTATTACTTAGTAAAGATTATTAATTATTAAAATGTAGTTGCTTATTTTTATTTATTATTTATTATTTAACACTTCATGATTGTAATTGAATATTAAGTACTAAATGTTAATCATTATGTATATATTATTGAAT
>JASFAX010001046.1:0-53462 GCA_030737875.1 Allium sativum | reverse complement strand
GCATTCTTCGGAACCTTCCAATCTTGAATTGATACTACCTTCGCGGGATCCACAGCTATCCCTTCCTTGGAGACCACGTGCCCCAAGAACCGCACTTCCTTCCTCCAGAAGTGACATTTAGAGAATTTAGCCTTAAGTCTATGCGCTCGAAGAGTCTCCAACACTTCCCTAAGATGTAGGGCATGCTCTTCTTCACTCTTAGAAAATACTAAGATATCATCCACAAAGACCACCACGAACTTATTAAGGAACTCCCTGAACACCCTACTCATCGAATCAACAAAGTATGCAGGGGAATTCTGTAACAACCCGAAAATCTGGGCCAGTTTAAAATTTTTATTTTGGCAATTTTAGTGAATTTTGATTATTTAAAATAGATTATTTTAAATAAAATCAATGGGAAAATTTATTTTGAATAGAATTCGAACGTATATATTATATACGTCGTCGTTAGAATATAAATATTTATATATAATTATAAATAGAATTGAAAATGGCGCGGTAGTTCAATAATTCGATTTCAAACTTCAATAGAATGTACCGGGTGCAAAACAATCCGGATTTTAGTGAAACCAAAATATTAGGATCTAATTGATAATATCTTTCCAACGAATCCGAAAAATCAAAGTTTCATAGCGGGAATCAAAAGATATGTCCAGTTGAAATTTCTGAATAGTCGCTATGGAATTCAGGCCCTTAAAAATGGACATTTTGCAAATGACCTCGGATTTCGACGAAACCAGTTTTGTTGGGTCCGTGATGTCAAATTATTGTTAGATTCCAATTTTCATAATTTTCTGAATCAATATGTGAGTGTGGCAAAGGAAAACGCGTTTGACCAGTTCAGTTGATTTTAATCGACTGGAAAATGGCCATTTTTCAAACGGTCTCAGAATTCGGCGAAACTAGTTTTGTTAGGACCGTATCGTAAATACGAAGCAAGAAAATATTTTTCGGGAATTTTTCTAGTTAGTATGTGGGCCCGGTTAATTGAAATGTACGTTTAAAATTCAATATAACGATTTAAATGTTAATTTAAATGAAAACTGCTCGAAACGGTCGAATTGGCTTACGTGACATATCCCATTGTGTTCGGAATGGGGGTAATACGTTAGGGGCGACAGTCGTTGGGTTCAGATTGGAGTTCGTGCGGAAAAGGACCTATTGGAGAATTAAAATATTATTTAAATATATTAATATATATTCCCCCAAGGCTGGTCAAACCCTATCGTTATTCTCTTCGTGGTCAAAGGCAGAGCCCGCCACTGCCAGGTTAAAACCTAAATCCCTAAATCGGAAGACCTCTCGTTGTCGCTCCACCGCTAACCATCGCCGGTCCCCCTTCGCGCCTCCTCCAACGTAAGGCCTCCTTCTTTGTCAAGCCTCGACAGCTCGGGGGAAAACTCGATTGTCGGATGATGGTTGAGGCGGCTCAAGAAGGGCGAGTTCACCAGGGTTTGACGCGAAGGTGAAGGGTAAGGCGGCGATCACTCTGGCAACTTCCAGTGGGGCCCAGGTCAGCCCTAGGCGGTGCTCAGGCAGAGTTCGACGTGAACTTTCCTGCTGTGAACTCCTGGTGAGAAATCCATGGATTTATTCTTTAATTTCTTTTCTGTTTTTTTTCCTTCTTTTTATTATTGTTAAAACAGTTTTTTTAATATAAGTACATAGTGTTAAAACAGTTTTTTTATATATATAATTATATGGTAAAATCAGTTTTTGTTAAATAACATAATTGTAGTAAAAATCAGTGTTTTAAAAGAGAAAATAAAAATCAGTGTTTTAAAAGAGAAAAAAAAATCAGTGTTTTAAAAGAGAAAATAAAAATCAGTGTTTTAAAAGAGAAAATAAAAATCAGTGTTTTAAAAGAGAAAATATATATCATTGTTTCAAAATTAGAAATATATATCATTGTTTCAAAATAGAAAATATATATCATTGTTTTGAACATCGAGATAAAAATTCGATTTTTTATATTGAATAGCAAAGTAAAAATTCGATTTTTACATATGTAGAGAATACGGGCAACGAAGATAACAAAAGGGCGAGAACGACGAAGATTTCTGTAAAAGAAGAGTCAAGATGATTGGATAGCTATAGGTGAGAATTTCTCACCTTTCAATTTCTTTTCTAGTTATATATATATATACTAGGATGCAGACGGTGCTTAGTAGCACCCAACATAATCGTCGACAGACCATGGACTTGTTTGTTTGATTGCAAAAAAATTAGTTATATTATTTGATTGAAATTGAATTGTTTGGTGAAATGAATGGATTTGATTGATGTGTGAATGGCGTGGGCCTTCACTAGACCGGGGATAAGGCTAGGCCTCGTCCCGTTTCTAGTATCGTGCCGTTATGCCGCCGAAATTTTCTAAAATATGTTAGAAAAATAAAAATATCATTTTATTTGATTAATGAACTGAATAGAAATTCATATGTTGAAATAAAATGTTTTTATCGTTAAAAATATAATTTTTAACGTGAATATGAATATAGTGAAAGTGAATAAAATAAAATATTCATTTACAAACCAGACGGTTTGTTTATGTACACCTATTTGAAGGACGTTGATTGGGACGATAAATTTTACACATCTCCCAACTGCACAAATAAAATATGTGTTTGATTGTTTGAAACCCTACACAGGTGTTGGGATGAAATTTGAAGTTCACTCATCCTGATTGATTAAATATGTCGATCGATTGATTGACAGGCTGTTATAAGCGTTAGATATCTATATTTGATGCTTATACAGTGTAGTGCACTTTGGTTGATGGTTGATTATTTTTCAATGCTATTATATCGTGTGATGTATGAAAATCCATATAATTAATGTTATATGGTGATTGATTGGGCCTCATTCCAATTTAGAAAATAAAGAACAATATAAAGTAAATGTTCATGTGTTGATTGTACTCATCCGTTGAGATTAGTCATGAGTTGAACGAAATATTTTAATAATAAAATTTACTTCTTTATCAATATAAAGTAAATGTTCATGTGTTGACTGTACTCATCCGTTGAGATTAGTCATGTGTTGAACGAAATATTTGAAATATAAATATTTTGATAATAAGAAATATTTGAAATAGAATATTTGAAAATAGAAATACGTTAAGCCGTGTTGATTAGATTGACGCCATTTTGACGTGAACGATATTTATATCGATTTTATTCATTTCGAAATGAATTGAATATATAACGATTTCGAAATGAATTGAATTGAAAACGATTTCGAAATGAATTGAATATATAACGATTTCGAAATGAATTGAATTGAAAACGATTTCGAAATGAATTGAATATGTAACGATTTCGAAATGAATTGAATATATAACGATTTCGAAATGAATTGAATATATAACGATTTCGAAATAAATTGAATATATAACGATTTCGAAATGAATTGAATATATAACGATTTCGAAATGAATTGAATTGAAAACGATTTCGAAATGAATTGAATATATAACGATTTCGAAATGAATTGAATTGAAAACGATTTCGAAATAAATTGAATAGAAAACGAATGTGATTTCAATTGAATATATAACGAAATTGATTCGAATAGAAAACCAATTTGAATTGAATCGAATAGAAAACCAATTTGAATTGAATCGAATAGAAAACGACTTTGGAATTGAATTAAATTGAAAACGAATTCAAATTGAATTGAAAGCGAATTGAGATGAATTCAAATTGAATTGAAATTTGAATTGAATAGAAATGAATTTTAAAACGAATTTATAAAGAAGAATTCAATTTTGCTTTGGATTGAAATGGAAGTTGAAATTGTTTTTGAAACGAATTTAAAACTATTTATATAATTCGTTTTAAATAGTAATCGACGAAATATATATTATATATATTATATATATAATATAATGGCCTGAATAGAACGCGCCGCGCCGCGGCAGTTCGTGAATTTCGACCATTTATTTCGAACGGACATTACGGGAGATCCGACCGTCGGATTCTCCTAAAACCGGAACCGTTGGGTTTGTATCGAAAAGAGCTTTCTAACGAATATTAGAAATTAGAAATCTAACGGTTGGATTTGGAATTATGTCCAAATCAAATTTGAAAAAGGTCGCTGTAAGTGCAGTTCGATGGCCGTTGATGGAAATCGACTGTACGGGCCTTGATAAAATTATTAAAAATAGTAATAATTTGTGTAAAATCATAAGAAATGATTTAGGGAAAATTGGGATTAAAAACTCCATATTTGAAAAGATAAAAATAGATTTTTATCGAAATGAACTAGTTTTGAACTAGAATTATAATTCTATTTATTTTTAAGTAAATAGATTGAATTTGAAAAGGGTTTTAAAAATAACCAGAATTTCCAATGATTGCATTGGAGTGGATTTGAATCGAAATTGTCTTCGGAATATTTCGATGTTGGAATTCGTGATTATACAGATGTTGTTATGGAAATTTGAAAGATATATATTTATATCGTTATTTCCAATACGACATTCGTTAGTCGTAGAATTTGATATTGAATATAAGCCGATATATTTTCTATTCAGAGCCTTGTATTGAATATCAAATGTGATTTGAGTTTGTCGTGAATGGTGTCTTCACTAACACTGTTCTTGAACCTAGTTGAGAAAAGATTAAATCGTTTTATTTTAGATTTAATGAAGTGTACCAATTAAATAAAATTCAATTGAAATTGAATTGATATTGATTTTTGGGTTTATCGTGAACAGTGTTTTAAATAACACTTGTTCTTTAACCCGATAATTAATGAATGAGACTTTGGGTTTATCGTGAACCGTGTTTTAAATGACACGGATTTCTTAACCCAGTTAACGATTAAAACTAAGTGGAGTTTTAATGAATCTTTAATTAGATTGAAATGGTCGAGAATGGAGTATCACCAGTTTTGCTCCAGGCGATAGTTAAATCTTTAATTAGATTTGAACGTGAAATGGTAATTGAATTTACCGATAACACTAAGGTGTTAGATATGAAGTATTACCAGTTTTACTTCATGGGATAAATAGGTTGGGATTGGGAAATTAAAACAAATGATTACTTCGGTAAGTTTCGTTAATCCCGATTAATTGAATCGAAATTCAAAAGGATAGATTAAAGAATAAATATAAAGAATTTATCTTGGATAAAATTAATGGGAACCTTTCCCTATGAATGTGAAATTTAGAAACTAACTGTCGGTTAGCCAAGCAGAATGGTTTTCTGAATATTGATCTGATGTTGGTTTCGGCCTTCGGGGTTAATATTTGGGGAATTATTCTCTTTATTAATTTACGGTTAGTGACTAATGAATTGGAATGAGGCGTATGTTGTGTTTTTGTAACACTTATTTAAAATATACGCGAGTTATTCGGAAAGGCCGGGTTTATCCCATTCTGAATAACTGATACGACGATAAGTCGAAGATGAAGACGGTGGTCGAAGACCGGAAGTCTTCACGTCGTTAGGGTGATTACTGATGATCTTGATTGGGCTGTACACCCAAGAAGATGGAAACAGTTGGTGATCGTCCAGACGTACTTGGAGATCGATGGATATGCGGGGTACTAGGTGCCTCCGGTTTCGTTCAGCCCCAGAACGGACTTGTAAATGGACTGTGTGTCTGACATTGGATTTTAGTCCGTGTGATTGATCTCTATTAAATATATATCTGTTTGGCGGCGGAGAATTTATTCTCTTGCTTAACGCCCTTCTCTGAGACGTACGAGCTCAGGGGATTATATATTGATGGATATCAATCGCATGGAGTGAATTGCCTGTGTGGCATGCATAAGTGGCAAATGATCAAGGCCTCTGTTGAAAAGCAAAGTCTTGTGGTGATGATCGAAGCACGGCCTTTGTGGCGTAGCTTTGTGTAACGCTTACTTCGCGAGTTTCACACCCGGTATGAACCAAAAACGGGAGACGGACCTCAGGGAGGACTTGCGTTTCTTTCTAGTTAGAAGTGGCGTCAGTGGTTTTACACGCCCTGACGAGTTTGACTTATGTGGTTGTTGCTGTTGCGAGGCGCCTCGGATTGATCGGTCGTTCTCGAACCGATGGAGTCATTTAGTTGGCTCACTTACACCCCATAGGGTGGGGAAACGTAGTGTTCAGGCATAATAATCCACATCCGTGGACCGGCCCTGACGATCTAAAGGCTTGCCTGTGGCTCGGGCTAGAGAGTCACGAATCGGTAGAGGACGATCCCTAGCCTCGGTTCATACCATAAATGATAACCCAACTTCCAATACGACATTTCGGTTTTAATTGTAAACCTATATATGGCGACATAGTGGTATGGGGCATTCATGCCGCCTATGATTGATACTTATGATTTGAAGTTGTTTTATACACTATGCACTTATAATAGTATCCAATGATTTGTTTTAAATGTATCAAGCATTCTTGGCTGTTATAAGGTAAAAACCCTATCCCCCGGCTTGCGTTGCATTGTGTGATAGGACCTGGGTCTTATAATACTTCATTTTTCGAAAAAGCATTGCGCTGTTTATTCTATGCACTAGTATTCTTGGGAGGAAACCCGTTCCGTGTTATACGGCGTGGTCCCTTGAATTACTCTCTTTTAAAGTAAAGTTTTAAATAACTTTTTTAGTTCTCACACCAGTCACATGACTGACCTGGAGTTTATTGTTTTAACCTAAACTCTGGGTGCCCCTATTTTCCACACGGGCAGCTAGTAGTTTTGGTTTTGCAGATTTATATTCACAGGATCCTGGTTTTCAGCTGGAATGATATACGGAAAGCTTTGTATCCGTATATCTCTTCTAGTTGTGTATTGTATTATTTTCCGCTGCAATGTATTTAAATGTAATTTAAATCTCTGATATTTCTGTGTAATATTCATTTATACTCTGTATATTCTTGTAATCTGGTGCATTGTTGTAATAACAATGAAATGTTCTTCTGTATGCGTTCTGTTGTGGCTTGTTCTCGGACTATCCGACGCTTTCCTTTACGGGGAAGTTATGGGTTTTCACAGTTGGTATCAGAGCTTTGGTTTACAAATCTCAGAGAACAAGACACATTAGAAGCATACGAAAGAATTCATCGGATATTGGATTAGTAATATCCAATGGGAATGACTCGTTAGAGATAGGATCAGTAGTATCCTAGAACGAGGGTGAAGAGTATATTTTTAAGATGAAAACCAATTTTGTTTTGAAAATTTAAATCAATTATTCGTATTTGATTATCTATTTATATTGAGTTGGACAGTCCAGTATATAAAGATTTTGCGTATACGTCTGATCCACGTGTATTTTAAATTTTAATATACTGGATAGATATAGAATTACACTCTAGTCGCCCGGGAGTGATTCTGATGATTGATATATCATCATTAGAATTTATATTCGAGTGACGAACGTGTAATATCTATATATTTCCTATTGACTGGTGTGAGAACCAAAAATTAGATAGGGCCTATTGTTGTGATTTGGCATCAAAACATGATTTTTGACTATGTATCAAAGTTATCAATTTGAAAACTCTAATCCACTAATTGATTGATGATTGTGTTGTTTGTTTATTTGTTTAATAATTTTGAACCATTTAGCCTAATTGAATCAAATATTGAATTATATTGAAATTTGGTCGCATTTGCTTGCACATACAAGTACTTATATTGAACAGGTCATAGCAAGGAGGCTAGAGCAGAGAATAAAATTTGTTGGCCCTACAAATAGGTACATGTTTACTACATAATTTCCTGTTTTGTTTGGGTGATGATGATTTTATGAGCCTATTGGCTAGCCGCTTGGCTTTTTCTTTTTCTTTTTGAGATCTGAAGGACCGGGGAAGCTATTTGAGATTTCCCGATGCTCCCATTGCAGGGGAGGTTATGGCAAAAAATTTCGAAAATTTAGGGTGTTAGCCAAATTTTTTAAATTTTGAAAATTCTCAGAAACTAAAGAGTTGGAGAATGGAAGCCAGATCGAGCATAGAGTTAATTAATCAAACCACTTTCGACTTTGTTCCTTTTCGGGGACGAAAAGTTTTAAGTGGGGAGATTGTAACAACCCGAAAATCTGGGCCAGTTTAAAATTTTTATTTTGGCAATTTTAGCGAATTTTGATTATTTAAAATAGATTATTTTAAATAAAATCAATGGGAAAATTTATTTTGAATAGAATTCGAACGTATATATTATATACGTCGTCGGTAGAATATAAATATTTATATATAATTATAAATAGAATTGAAAATGGCGCGGTAGTTCAATAATTCGATTTCAAACTTCAATAGAATGTACCGGGTGCAAAACAATCCGGATTTTAGTGAAACGAAAAACATTAGGATCTAATTGATAATATCTTTCCAACGAATCCGAAAAATCAAAGTTTCATAGCGGGAATCAAAAGATATGTCCAGTTGAAAATTCTGAATAGTCGCTATGGAATTCAGGCCCTTAAAAATGGACATTTTGCAAATGACCTCGGATTTCGACGAAACCAGTTTTGTTGGGTCCGTGATGTCAAATTATTGTTAGATTCCAATTTTCATAATTTTCTGAATCAATATGTGAGTGTGGCAAAGGAAAACGCGTTTGACCAGTTCAGTTGATTTTAATCGACTGGAAAATGGCCATTTTTCAAACGGTCTCAGAATTCGGCGAAACTAGTTTTGTTAGGACCGTATCGTAAATACGAAGCTAGAAAATATTTTTCGGGAATTTTTCTAGTTAGTATGTGGGCCCGGTAAATTGAAATGTACGTTTAAAATTCAATATAACGATTTAAATGTTAATTTAAATGAAAACTGCTCGAAACGGTCGAATTGGCTTACGTGACATATCCCATTGTGTTCGGAATGGGGGTAATACGTTAGGGGCGACAGTCGTTGGGTTCAGATTGGAGTTCGTGCGGAAAAGGACCTATTGGAGAATTAAAATATTATTTAAATATATTAATATATATTCCCCCAAGGCTGGTCAAACCCTATCGTTATTCTCTTCGTGGTCAAAGGCAGAGCCCGCCACTGCCAGGTTAAAACCTAAATCCCTAAATCGGAAGACCTCTCGTTGTCGCTCCACCGCTAACCATCGCCGGTCCCCCTTCGCGCCTCCTCCAACGTAAGGCCTCCTTCTTTGTCAAGCCTCGACAACTCGGGGGAAAACTCGATCGTCGGATGATGGTTGAGGCGGCTCAAGAAGGGCGAGTTCACCAGGGTTTGACGCGAAGGTGAAGGGTAAGGCGGCGATCACTCTGGCAACTTCCAGTGGGGCCCAGGTCAGCCCTAGGCGGTGCTCAGGCAGAGTTCGACGTGAACTTTACTGCTGTGAACTCCTGGTGAGAAATCCATGGATTTATTCTTTAATTTCTTTTCTGTTTTTTTTTTCCTTCTTTTTATTATTGTTAAAACAGTTTTTTTTAATATAAGTACATAGTGTTAAAACAGTTTTTTTATATATATAATTATATGGTAAAATCAGTTTTTGTTAAATAACATAATTGTAGTAAAAATCAGTGTTTTAAAAGAGAAAATAAAAATCAGTGTTTTAAAAGAGAAAATAAAAATCAGTGTTTTAAAAGAGAAAATAAAAATCAGTGTTTTAAAAGAGAAAATAAAAATCAGTGTTTTAAAAGAGAAAATAAAAATCAGTGTTTTAAAAGAGAAAATATATACCATTGTTTCAAAATTAGAAATATATATCATTGTTTCAAAATAGAAAATATATATCATTGTTTTGAACATCGAGATAAAAATTCGATTTTTTATATTGAATAGCAAAGTAAAAATTCGATTTTTTCATATGTAGAGAATACGGGCAACGAAGATAACAAAAGGGCGAGAACGACGAAGATTTCTGTAAAAGAAGAGTCAGGATGATTGGATAGCTATAGGTGAGAATTTCTCACCTTTCAATTTCTTTTCTAGTTATATATATATACTAGGATGCAGACGGTGCTTAGTAGCACCCGACACAATCGTTCACAGACCATGGACTTGTTTGTTTGATTGCAAAAAAATTAGTTATATTATTTGATTGAAATTGAATTGTTTGGTGAAATGAATGGATTTGATTGATGTGTGAATGGCGTGGGCCTTCACTAGACCGGGGATAAGGCTAGGCCTCGTCCCGTTTCTAGTATCGTGCCGTTATGCCGCCGAAATTTTCTAAAATATGTCAGAAAAATAAAAATATCATTTTATTTGATTAATGAACTGAATAGAAATTCATATGTTGAAATAAAATGTTTTTATCGTTAAAAATATAATTTTTAACGAGAATATGAATATAGTGAAAGTGAATAAAATAAAATATTCATTTACAAACCAGACGGTTTGTTTATGTACACCTATTTGAAGGACGTTGATTGGGACGATAAATTTTACACATCTCCCAACTGCACAAATAAAATCTGTGTTTGATTGTTTGAAACCCTACACGGGTGTTGGGATGAAATTTGAAGTTCACTCATCCTAATTGATTAAATATGTCGATCGATTGATTGACAGGCTGTTATAAGCGTTAGATATCTATATTTGATGCTTATACAGTGTAGTGCACTTTGGTTGATGGTTGATTATTTTTCAATGCTATTATATACGTGTGATGTATGAAAATCCATATAATTAATGTTATATGGTGATTGATTGGGCCTCATTCCTATTTAGAAAATAAAGAACAATATAAAGTAAATGTTCATGTGTTGATTGTACTCATCCGTTGAGATTAGTCATGAGTTGAACGAAATATTTTAATAATAAAATTTACTTCTTTATCAATATAAAGTAAATGTTCATGTGTTGACTGTACTCATCCGTTGAGACTAGTCATGTATTGAACGAAATATTTGAAATATAAATATTTTGATAATAAGAAATATTTGAAATAGAATATTTGAAAATAGAAATACGTTAAGCCGTGTTGATTAGATTGACGCCATTTTGACGAGAACGATATTTATATCGATTTTATTCATTTCGAAATGAATTGAATATATAATGATTTCGAAATGAATTGAATTGAAAACGATTTCGAAATGAATTGAATATATAACGATTTCGAAATGAATTGAATTGAAAACGATTTCGAAATGAATTGAATATATAACGATTTCGAAATGAATTGAATATATAACGATTTCGAAATGAATTGAATATATAACGATTTCGAAATAAATTGAATGTATAACGATTTCGAAATGAATTGAATTGAAAACGATTTCGAAATGAATTGAATATATAACGATTTCGAAATGAATTGAATATATAACGATTTCGAAATGAATTGAATTGAAAACGATTTCGAAATGAATTGAATAGAAAACGAATGTGATTTCAATTGAATATATAAGAATTTGATTCGAATAGAAAACCAATTTGAATTGAATCGAATAGAAAACCAATTTGAATTGAATCGAATAGAAAACGACTTTGGAATTGAATTAAATTGAAAACGAATTCAAATTGAATTGAAAGCGAATTGAGATGAATTCAAATTGAATTGAAATTTGAATTGAATAGAAATGAATTTTAAAACGACTTTATAAAGAAGAATTCAGTTTTGCTTTGGATTGAAATGGAAGTTGAAATTGTTTTTGAAACGAATTTAAAACTATTTATATAATTCGTTTTAAATAGTAATCGACGAAATATATATTATATATATTATATATATAATATAATGGCCTGAATAGAACGCGCCGCGCCGCGGCAGTTCGTGAATTTCGACCATTTATTTCGAACGGACATTACGGGAGATCCGACCGTCGGATTCTCCTAAAACCGGAACCGTTGGGTTCGTATCGAAAAGAGCTTTCTAACGAATATTAGAAATTAGAAATCTAACGGTTGGATTTGGAATTATGTCCAAATCAAATTTGAAAAAGGTCGTTGTAAGTGCAGTTCGATGGCCGTTGATGGAAATCGACTGTACGGGCCTTGATAAAATTATTAAAAATAGTAATAATTTGTGTAAAATCATAAGAAATGATTTGGGGAAAATTGGGATGAAAAACTCCATATTTGAAAAGATAAAAATAGATTTTTATCGAAATGAACTAGTTTTGAACTAGAATTATAATTCTATTTATTTTTAAGTAAATAGATTGAATTTGAAAAGGGTTTTAAAAATAACCAGAATTTCCAATGATTGCATTGGAGTGGATTTGAATTGAAATTGTCTTCGGAATATTTCGATGTTGGAATTCGTGATTATACGGATGTTGTTATGGAAATTTGAAAGATATATATTTATATCGTTATTTCCAATACGACATTCGTTAGTCGTAGAATTTGATATTGAATATAAGCCAATATATTTTCTATTCAGAGCCTTGTATTGAATATCAAATGTGATTTGGGTTTGTCGTGAATGATGTCTTCACTAACACTGTTCTTGAACCCAGTTGAGAAAAGATTAAATCTTTTTATTTTAGATTTAATGAAGTGTACCAATTAAATAAAATTCAATTGAAATTGAATTGATATTGATTTTTGGGTTTATCGTGAACAGTGTTTTAAATAACACTTGTTCTTTAACCCGATAATTAATGAATGAGACTTTGGGTTTATCGTGAACCGTGTTTTAAATGACACGGATTTCTTAACCCAGTTAACGATTAAAACTAAGTGGAGTTTTAATGAATCTTTAATTAGATTGAAATGGTCGAGAATGGAGTATCACCAGTTTTGCTCCAGGCGATAGTTAAATCTTTAATTAGATTTGAACGTGAAATGGTAACTGAATTTACCGATAACACTGAGGTGTTAGATATGAAGTATTACCAGTTTTACTTCATGGGATAAATAGGTTGGGATTGGGAAATTAAAACAAATGATTACTTCGGTAAGTTTCGTTAATCCCGATTAATTGAATCGAAATTCAAAAGGATAGATTAAAGAATAAATATAAAGAATTTATCTTGGATAAAATTAATGGGAACCTTTCCCTATGAATGTGAAATTTAGAAACTAACTGTCGGTTAGCCAAGTAGAATGGTTTTCTGAATATTGATCTGATGTTGGTTAAGGCCTTCGGGGTTAATATTTGGGGAATTATTCTCTTGATTAATTTACGGTTAGTGACTAATGAATTGGAATGAGGCGTATGTTGTGTTTGTGTAACACTTATTTAAAATATACGCGAGTTATTCGGAAAGGCCGGGTTTATCCCATTCTGAATAACTGATACGACGATAAGTCGAAGATGAAGACGGTGGTCGAAGACCGGAAGTCTTCACGTCGTTTGGGTGATTACTGATGATCTTGATTGGGCTGTACACCCAAGAAGATGGAAACAGTTGGTGATCGTCCAGACGTACTTGGAGATCGATGGATATGCGGGGTACTAGGTGCCTCCGGTTTCGTTCAGCCCCAGAACGGACTTGTAAATGGACTGTGTGTCTGACATTGGATTTTAGTCCGTGTGATTGATCTCCATTAAATATATATCTGTTTGGCGGCGGAGAATTTATTCTCTTGCTTAACGCCCTTCTTTGAGACGTACGAGCTCAGGGGATTATATATTGATGGATATCAATCGCATGGAGTGAATTGCCTGTGTGGCATGCATAAGTGGCAAATGATCAAGGCTTCTGTTGAAAAGCAAAGTCTTGTGGTGATGATCGAAGCACGGCCTTTGTGGCGTAGCTTTGTGTAACGCTTACTTCGCGAGTTTCACACCCGGTATGAACCAAAAACGGGAGACGGACCTCAGGGAGGACTTGCGTTTCTTTCTAGTTAGAAGTGGCGTCAGTGGTTTTACACGCCCTGACGAGTTTGACTTATGTGGTTGTTGCTGTTGCGAGGCGCCTCGGATTGATCGGTCGTTCTCGAACTGATGGAGTCATTTAGTTGGCTCACTTACACCCCATAGGGTGGGGAAACGTAGTGTTCAGGCATAATAATCCACATCGGTGGACCGGCCCTGACGATCTAAAGGCTTGCCTGCGCGCTTGCCTGTGGCTCGGGCTAGAGAGTCACGAATCGGTAGAGGACGATCCCTAGCCTCGTTTCATACCATAAATGATAACCCAACTTCCAATACGACATTTCGGTTTTGATTGTAAACCTATATATGGCGACATAGTGGTATGGGGCATTCATGCCGCCTATGATTGATACTTATGATTTGAAGTTGTTTTATACACTATGCACTTATAATAGTATCCAATGATTTGTTTTAAACGTATCAAGCATTCTTGGCTGTTATAAGGTAAAAACCCTATCCCCCGGCTTGCGTTGCGTTGTGTGATAGGACCTGGGTCTTATAATAGCTTCATTTTTCGAAAAAGCATTGCGCTGTTTATTCTATGCACTAGTATTCTTGGGAGGAAACCCGTTCCGTGTTATACGGCGTGGTCCCTTGAATTACTCTCTTTTAAAGTAAAGTTTTAAATAATTGTTTTAGTTCTCACTCCAGTCACAGTTTGTTTTCATGCATAATATTTCTCTCACTCAAATTTTCACACTTGTAAGTTCTAAAATCCACTTGACCCAATTAAGGAGAAATGACTCATTGTAGCATTCTTCTTCGATACCCCACATTATTCAAACCCAAGTTTTAGTCGATTTACATTATGTTCTGACAAGTTTATCTTATATTGGTATACTCAAGAACCTTTGTTTAAAGGTCAAAACGTCACTTTTTATACCAATATTACACTACCCACTCCGTACTTGTTTTAAGGTAGGATAACCATATACCACATCTTATTTTATATGGGTTATCTATCTTACAAAACTTTGTTTATCATTCCTTTCAGCTTTTTATATAACATCAATCCAGACTTGTGTGTTGAATTAGGGTTATAGAAATAGAGTAACTAGGGCACAAAACTTTCCTTTCATGAAATATTGGTTTAGTAGAGGAGGAATCAAATGAAATAATGTATGGCATCATTCCATCTCCATTCATCATTCATCATGCCAAAAAAAAAAAAAAAAAGAAGAAGAAAAAAAAAGAAGAAGCAAAGAAAAAAAAGAGAAAAGAGAAAAAAATTGAAATAAAGAGAGAGTCTCTCTGAATAAAATAGTCTTCATCATTCTTGACTATGAAGCATCCATTTCCATTCCATCCACATCCATCATACCGTACTTGGAAGTGAGGATTGCAGTAGAAGAGATGAAAGGAAACAAAAATGTTCATATGTGCTTTAGTATTACTTTATCTTTTGTAGCCTGAAGTTCAACTAATACACTTTCCTTCTTATCTAGAATATTTTTAGAACGTACAAAATTTTCCTTCATCTATGCATAACTAATATCCAATACATTACAGTTACATTGGTGCAAAATTATTCAAAAAAAAAAGAAAAAAAAAGAGAATAAAGAAATGATTGGGTGCATATTGTCGATGTGTAGAACTTTGGTTGACACCACGCTCTTAACCTTCAAGACAATTACAGTGTTATCAAGGAATTACAATTCAGCTTGAAAAATTTTGTTCATTTTTGCACTAATTATGGGATGGACAATTTGGGGCTAAACCTTTATTATTGAAGTTAGGTGAAATCCTTGGAATGTGAAAGACCTTAAATATATTGTTTGATTAATCCGCGTACATAAGACGCTTTGGATTTTGTGGGTAGTATCCGCTGAAAACCCTCACGAGACAACACTCGTCCTACTGGGGACACCCAGAGGTTTAACGGCTTGTTGCATACGCTAAATGCAATCGTGTTTCCTACGAAAGTGTGACATATCTTAGTTTAGTTTATTCGAGGACGAATAAATAGATAAGTGTGGGGGTATTTGATATACACGTAAATGTGTATATTTTATCCGCTTATTTATCTTATTTTCCCTTTAAAATAATTGATACTTTGTATTTATAGCTGTATTTTCAGATTATTGACAAGAAGCATGGTTTAGAGCATTTGATGGATAAAGCATGAAGAATTTGCTTAAAAAGAGTGAAGTTTAAAATTGCTAAAGCTTGAAGAGTCTAAAGCTTGAAGAACGGTTGCAATTATATTTCAGTTAAGAAGATTTGGCTCAATAAAGACTCAAACTGCATTCACATTAGCTCATTTGGAAGGCCTCTTAATCATGTTGCGTTCACACTAGCCTATTTGCTAGACCACTCACTCTAAAGCTGCGTTCACACTGGCTTATGTGTTATTTGGGTTATTTCTTTAGTCCCACATTATGTAATTAGCTAGCTAGCCTTTGTCATATCAGCTATAAATACATTGTATCTTAGTTTTGTAAAAAACACATTAGGTTTTATTCAGTAATTCTCTTCTTGGAATAAAATCATTCTCTCCCCTTCTTTTTACTTTTTGTTTATTTTATTTATGTTCATGTTATTTATTTTCTTTTTCTCTTCTTCTTTAGCTATGTCTAGCTAATCCCCTTTGATTAGGGGGTGATGACGCTGTTAGTATGATTCAATATGAATCACATAGCCAAAAGATGAGGACTGTATACATGAAGATCTGGATCTGAATTAAGGGTTAGATCTGAACCTTCATATTTTGTGTCGTTTAAGAGCTATGCTCCTTCACAGGATATATTCGTGTTCGATCTAACGTTTAACAGATCTAGATCTAATTTTAGGGTTTTAGAAATGAATTAGTGAATCTGTCCTGATAGTCTATGGTTGTAGAGCTGAGCTCCTGCATAGGCTATGCTTGTCGTTATTTACATATTTGTTTCTAAAAACCTATTATCGTTGATTCATGTTTGTGACAGAAACATGTATTAGATCTGGTTAATCTTTTGGCTATTGATGATTATGAATCTGATCTATGTCATTATCCCCTAATTGCTTTCACTTATTGTTAAAACTCTCAAAATTTGTTTGCGAACAAATTAACAACTGTAAACAATTGTTTAATCCGTTCGGCTTTCCTAAACAACAAGGATTGTTGTAGAGGGTGTCGAACTCTAGGACCAAAAATATTTTAATTAATAAATCCAATCAAGTTATCCCTAACTTTTGATTGGTTGAAAACAAAGAAAATAGCAAAATTAAATAAAAGAGAGTTTTAACAATAAGTGAAAGCAATTAGGGGATAATGACATAGATCAGATTCATAATCATCAATAGCCAAAAGATTAACCAGATCTAATACATGTTTCTGTCACAAACATGAATCAACGATAATAGGTTTTTAGAAACAAATATGTAAATAACGACAAGCATAGCCTATGCAGGAGCTCAGCTCTACAACCATAGACTATCAGGACAGATTCACTAATTCATTTCTAAAACCCTAAAATTAGATCTAGATCTGTTAAACGTTAGATCGAACACGAATATATCCTGTGAAGGAGCATAGCTCTTAAACGACACAAAATATGAAGGTTCAGATCTAACCCTTAATTCAGATCCAGATCTTCATGTATACAGTCCTCATCTTTTGGCTATGTGATTCATATTGAATCATACTAACAGCGTCATCACCCCCTAATCAAAGGGGATTAGCTAGACATAGCTAAAGAAGAAGAGAAAAAGAAAATAAATAACATGAACATAAATAAAATAAACAAAAAGTAAAAAGAAGGGGAGAGAATGATTTTATTCCAAGAAGAGAATTACTGAATAAAACCTAATGTGTTTTTTACAAAACTAAGATACAATGTATTTATAGCTGATATGACAAAGGCTAGCTAGCTAATTACATAATGTGGGACTAAAGAAATAACCCAAATAACACATAAGCCAGTGTGAACGCAGCTTTAGAGTGAGTGGTCTAGCAAATAGGCTAGTGTGAACGCAACATGATTAAGAGGCCTTCCAAATGAGCTAATGTGAATGCAGTTTGAGTCTTTATTGAGCCAAATCTTCTTAACTGAAATATAATTGCAACCGTTCTTCAAGCTTTAGACTCTTCAAGCTTTAGCAATTTTAAACTTCACTCTTTTTAAGCAAATTCTTCATGCTTTATCCATCAAATGCTCTAAACCATGCTTCTTGTCAATAATCTGAAAATACAGCTATAAATACAAAGTATCAATTATTTTAAAGGGAAAATAAGATAAATAAGCGGATAAAATATACACATTTACGTGTATATCAAATACCCCCACACTTATCTATTTATTCGTCCTCGAATAAACTAAACTAAGATATGTCACACTTTCGTAGGAAACACGATTGCATTTAGCGTATGCAACAAGCCGTTAAACCTCTGGGTGTCCCCAGTAGGACGAGTGTTGTCTCGTGAGGGTTTTCAGCGGATACTACCCACAAAATCCAAAGCGTCTTATGTACGCGGATTAATCAAACAATATATTTAAGGTCTTTCACATTCCAAGGATTTCACCTAACTTCAATAATAACGGTTTAGCCCCAAATTGTCCATCCCATAATTAGTGCAAAAATGAACAAAATTTTTCAAGCTGAATTGTAATTCCTTGATAACACTGTAATTGTCTTGAAGGTTAAGAGCGTGGTGTCAACCAAAGTTCTACACATCGACAATATGCACCCAATCATTTCTTTATTCTCTTTTTTTTTTCTTTTTTTTTTGAATAATTTTGCACCAATGTAACTGTAATGTATTGGATATGAGTTATGCATAGATGAAGGAAAATTTTGTACGTTCTAAAAATATTCTAGATAAGAAGGCAAGTGTATTAGTTGAACTTCAGGCTACAAAAGATAAAGTAATACTAAAGCACATATGAACATTTTTGTTTCCTTTCATCTCTTCTACTGCAATCCTCACTTCCAAGTACGGTATGATGGATGTGGATGGAATGGAAATGGATGCTTCATAGTCAAGAATGATGAAGACTATTTTATTCAGAGAGACTCTCTCTTTATTTCAATTTTTTTTCTCTTTTCTCTTTTTTTTCTTTGCTTCTTCTTTTTTTTCCTTCTTCTTCTTCTTTTTTTTTTTTTTGGCATGATGAATGATGAATGGAGATGGAATGATGCCATACATTATTTCATTTGATTCCTCCTCTACTAAACCAATACTTCATGAAAGGAAAGTTTTGTGCCCTAGTTACTCTATTTCTATAACCCTAATTCAACACACAAGTCTGGATTGATGTTATATAAAAAGCTGAAAGGAATGATAAACAAAGTTTTGTAAGATAGATAACCCATATAAAATAAGATGTGGTATATGGTTATCCTACCTTAAAACAAGTACGGAGTGGGTAGTGTAATATTGGTATAAAAAGTGACGTTTTGACCTTTAAACAAAGGTTCTTGAGTATACCAATATAAGATAAACTTGTCAGAACATAATGTAAATCGACTAAAACTTGGGTTTGAATAATGTGGGGTATCGAAGAAGAATGCTACAATGAGTCATTTCTCCTTAATTGGGCCAAGTGGATTTTAGAACTTACAAGTGTGAAAATTTGAGTGAGAGAAATATTATGCATGAAAACAAACTCAGAAATTCCAACATATGTAGGTGCAAACTCATTTTTATTTGATTTTTCTTTTTTTTGATTATTTTTACTTGCACATTCTAACATGTATAACAAAGGTTGACACGCTTACTCCAGAACACGACTAACGTCTGCACAGTCTCAAGCTAGCATCTTAAAAAGACACATTACGATTCAATGAATAAATAATGTTCATTCCCATCACCCAATAATTCAACTTATCAAACAAGAACTAAGGTGTTATTTGTGAATTTTAAGTTAATCCTTGTTCAATGAATGACCTACTTCATAAAATTTGATTGCTGATGTAATGTAAATTCACCTCCACACTTGAGTGTGACTGTGTCCTCACAGTCGTTAATCAGACATATCTTAGTGAAAGGGAAATAAAAATTAAGAGGGTCAGCACGGCTTACCGGATGTGTGTGCAGAAAATACGCAGTCATCGAATAGATGTACCGGTCCACAATGGACCAATGGATCAGCCTCGTTAAGATTATGAGACACATCTTCAGCATAGAAAACCAAATCATAAAGGATTGTACATTACGTGACAGATTTGGAAAAACAAATTTCGTTTTTTCAAAAGTTTGAGTTGCTAGTTTTAAAAGCTTGAGCTTACAATTGATCCTGAAATCGAATTGAATTTTTATAGCAACAAAAGAGAGGTCATCGGGCTGGGGTTCAACAAAAGTTTCAAACATAAAGTTTGACTTGTTCAGATGATGTATAAATTGAGAGACGTGTGCATCACTCTCACCCCCACACTTGTTTTGAGAAATATTGTTCGGTTTTTCTTTAATATTTGAAATTTTATTAACTGAATGTTCATTCGTAAACCTAAAGTCAAAACCGAACAAATGAATTTTCAGTAAATTTCGAAATCGTGTCTTCTCAAAAATAGTGTCATTCCAGAAAGAGTTCATATACTGCAGAAATTTATCAGTGAAAAACGAGTGATCACATTCAACAGTTCCATTGTTTTCAACCTCAAGAATTTCAAAGTTTCCAAATGTTTCATTTTCAATTTCAGACCCAACAACATTATTGTCAATCAATTCAAGAATTTTTAGCTCATCAAAGTTGTCCTCACTTGAACAGTTGTTAACAACTTCATCATTTTTGTCAAGTTGACAATCTAAAGTTGCTAAATTTTCAAAATTTTCAGAATCTGATAGAGGAAGATCAAATTGAAGATTAACGTCTTCGTTTTCAAGTGAATTTAAATTCAAATCAAGCACAGGGCTTTCAACAACTTTATTAAGATTTTCATCAATTTCAAAAGTTGTTAGTTGAAAATCGTCGATTGTGGGCAAAGGTGGATTTTTATTTGAATCGTCACAAGTTTGGATCCGATTTTGTTTCACACAAAACTTCAAGTAATCGTCAAGTATGTTCGTTTGCTCAACAAAATCAAATTTATAATTATTTACATGAGAATTTTCACTTTGAGATTGTTGAGAACAAAAGTTTTCAGTAGCACCACAATTGAAATTATTCCCGTTGCCAAAATCATTTGAAAAGTGATTTACATTTCCATTTTGAATTTGAAATTCATTTTGGAGTTCAAAATTGAATTGACAAGTGTTATAATCAGAATCATTTGAATTTGGATGTGAAATCGAATTTTGATTATTTTGAAAGTTTTCACTTGAATTGTTGCACATGTATAACTTACACAATTCATTTATTTCTTTATTTTGTTGTATGCTCATTTCAAGTAAAGATTCAACATGTGTTTCAAGAGTTGAGGGCTGATCATCATTTTGAAAATTTGGTGGTGTACAAACGGGATTATCTTGAAAATTTTGAAAAGTTGGTGGCGTAAAATCCAAATTGTTTGTACAATAGTTGTTATTAAAATATCCATATGTATTTGGTGTAAAACTATATGGATTATATTGATTTTCACAACTATCGTAAAATCTGTAGGAATAAGGGAATTGAGACATTTTCAAGAAAGCTCTTAAAAAATATGTTAAAATTAACAACTTTGGATTATATGAATACAAGTCTGGGCCAGGTTCGGACAGGGATTATCAGTGTGCCACGAATCACCGTAGAAACACAACTGAAGGTTTAAGAACCTGTTTGAGTTCTAGACTCTACCGTTCCTTAGACACCTCAGAGAGTATCAATCCTAATTGTCAATTTAACGAATATTTTGTCATATGAGCTCTGGGGAATCCTCAATTTGTTTTCAAAAATAAACTTTTCAATTAATCCCACGTTCGATTTACAATTTTAAACCACACATCAACATGCAAAATATTCAGTCACAGAATGAACAGTCTCAGAACAGTCACAGAACAGGAAATTGCATAAATAAATAAAAAAACAGAATTTTTTTTTACAAGCAAGCCGATGCCCTGCAGAAGATTTTTACAAGCAATGTCTATATATGTTTTTTATTTGCAGCAGCGGTCCCTGTAGAGATAGAAAATACTCACTTTGATCGGCAGTTCGTCCAGTGCAATTGAGTCGCGCTAGTGCGTTCACACCCCACTTGGTGTGCAACCGCTCCAACCTTGAATCATTCGCTGCTTTCTGTTGTTGTACCCGTTTTCGAAAAATTTTCTCAAACTGTTTTTTTTTTATTTCTAAAGATTTTCCAAGATTAAAATCAAACGAATTAACTTCCAAACCCGGCCCACTTAATCAGTAATAAACCCAAGCCGTGTAAAATGAAAACAAGCAGCTATCCACTCCCTTTCGAATTAGAAACCAGACCCTTACAACCCAATTGTTTGTAACCAATCAAAAGGAAAATCAGATATCACGCCCAAATAAACTCACCCCTTTATATTCAAAACAGAAGACTAAGCCAAAACAAAAGAGAAGCAAATCAATTTCCAACTGAATTTAGAAACCAGGTTCTCAACCCTAAAAGCAAATAAGAAAAATGTTCGCAGCCCCCAAAATCTTAAAAACAAGCCCACAAGCCCGAAGTCCAACTCAGTTAAAATAAATAAATCACGCAGTCACCCTTTCTCGGATCTAAAACAAATCACCGACTAAAAAAAAAAAAAAAATCAACTTTTATTTGAAACTCGAGCTCTGTCTGGGCTCGGCTGAATTCGAATTCGGAGGAGGACGGTTTTGAGTGATTGCGGTGAAGCAGGTGCGATTTAGTTATACAGAGGTATTTAAGGGGTTGCGAAGAAGACTTTGTTTTTCTGAAATGAAATTAATGTGGATTTGGGCAACCAGTGTTCGATTTGTGGGTAGATGAGGTCATCGGTTTTCGTTGCTATTTGAGGACAGCGCAAGGGGGTTGGAGATGCCTGTTTTAGGGTGCTGAAGTCTGGAGGATGAAGGACTGATGGCTGAGGGTGCACTTGTGGTGAAGCGGATGTTTGAACAGGGCAAGGCTAAGCTTTGTTCTTGGAGGAGTTTGGTGGTGCTATTGCTGAAGTGCACTGGTTTTGAACATCTTGGATCTGGTTTGGGAAGAACGGTTGTTGGATCTGGACTGTGTGTTGAATGGCGAGGACTGAGTGAAGGGTAGTTTGGTGAAGTGGTTTTGGGTATTGGGGTGTTTTGACAAGAGCGTGATGGTTGACTGTGTGTTGTGTGATGAACAGTGTTGAACGTGACGCAGAGTGTTTTGAGGTATATGCAATATGGAAGTGGAGATATGGATTGGCGATGTTGTTTTGCTTTTGGAGTTTGTTTGGCAGTTTGGTAATTGGATGGTTTGTAACTTGGGGAGGTGATATGAAGTGCTGTTATGTTTGTTTGAGGACCAGAGTTTGGGTAAACTGTATTATGGAAGAGGGGTTGAACGGTTTGGCTGCAGACGTGGTGGAACTGTGCGGCGGCTTGTATGGGAGGAGGTTGAACTTGGTTGTCTGGAATTGCAGTGAGGAATTTTTGGAAAAAAAAAAAAATTGAGAGTTTTTGAAAACAGGAAACAGCGTTGAAAGGAAATAAATCAAAAGCACAAGAAAGAAAATTGGCAAAAAGGATTTTTTTTTTTTATTGTAAAAGTGGAAAGCACTGTAACAGGAGACAAATTAGAAGGTTGAAAGGGGAAAGAAATCAAATTGAAAATTGCAAAAAAAAATTTCTTTTAATTAGAAGATCACGGTATGAATCAGCAAATACCAAATCCAAACTAATCTAGAGATTATTTTTTCTATATATAAAGAGAATCAAAAAAATGAGAAGAAAAAAAAAATCAATTAATAAGAATAAAATATTTTTGTGTTTTTTTAATGAGGGAAATCTAAAGGGAATAAAATAAATAAAAATAAAAATATAACCCGAAGGGTTTACTAATAAAATTATTTTGGTCCCCGGCAACGGCGCCAAAATTTGTTTGCGAACAAATTAACAACTGTAAACAATTGTTTAATCCGTTCGGCTTTCCAAAACAACAAGGATTGTTGTAGAGGGTGTCGAACTCTAGGACCAAAAATATTTTAATTAATATATCCAATCAAGTTATCCCTAACTTTTGATTGGTTGAAAACAAAGAAAATAGCAAAATTAAATAAAAGAGAGTTTTAACAATAAGTGAAAGCAATTAGGGGATAATGACATAGATCAGATTCATAATCATCAATAGCCAAAAGATTAACCAGATCTAATACATGTTTCTGTCACAAACATGAATCAACGATAATAGGTTTTTAGAAACAAATATGTAAATAACGACAAGCATAGCCTATGCAGGAGCTCAGCTCTACAACCATAGACTATCAGGACAGATTCACTAATTCATTTCTAAAACCCTAAAATTAGATCTAGATCTGTTAAACGTTAGATCGAACACGAATATATCCTGTGAAGGAGCATAGCTCTTAAACGACACAAAATATGAAGGTTCAGATCTAACCGTTAATTCAGATCCAGATCTTCATGTATACAGTCCTCATCTTTTGGCTATGTGATTCATATTGAATCATACTAACAGCGTCATCACCCCCTAATCAAAGGGGATTAGCTAGACATAGCTAAAGAAGAAGAGAAAAAGAAAATAAATAACATGAACATAAATAAAATAAACAAAAAGTAAAAAGAAGGGGAGAGAATGATTTTATTCCAAGAAGAGAATTACTGAATAAAACCTAATGTGTTTTTTACAAAACTAAGATACAATGTATTTATAGCTGATATGACAAAGGCTAGCTAGCTAATTACATAATGTGGGACAAAAGAAATAACCCAAATAACACATAAGCCAGTGTGAACGCAGCTTTAGAGTGAGTGGTCTAGCAAATAGGCTAGTGTGAACGCAACATGATTAAGAGGCCTTCCAAATGAGCTAATGTGAATGCAGTTTGAGTCTTTATTGAGCCAAATCTTCTTAACTGAAATATAATTGCAACCGTTCTTCAAGCTTTAGACTCTTCAAGCTTTAGCAATTTTAAACTTCACTCTTTTTAAGCAAATTCTTCATGCTTTATCCATCAAATGCTCTAAACCATGCTTCTTGTCAATAATCTGAAAATACAGCTATAAATACAAAGTATCAATTATTTTAAAGGGAAAATAAGATAAATAAGCGGATAAAATATACACATTTACGTGTATATCAGGCGTGGTCCCTTGAATTACTCTCTTTTAAAGTAAAGTTTTAAATAATTGTTTTAGTTCTCACTCCAGTCACATGACTGACCTGGAGTTTATTGTTTTAACCTAAACTCTGGGTGCCCCTATTTTCCACATGGGCAGCTAGTAGTTTTGGTTTTGCAGATTTATATTCACAGGATCCTGGATTTCAGCTGGAATGATATCCGGAAAGCTTTGTATCCGTATATCTCTTCTAGTTGTGTACTGTATTATTTTCCGCTGCAATGTATTTAAATGTAATTTAAATCTCTGATATTTCTGTGTAATATTCATTTATACTCTGTATATTCTTGTAATCTGGTGCATTGTTGTAATAACAATGAAATGTTCTTCTGTATGCATTCTGTTGTGGCTTGTTCTCGAACTATCCGACGCTTTCCTTTACGGGTAAGTTATGGATTTTCACACGTTCGTCAACCCAAATGGCATCACCAGCCACTCATAGAAACCATCCGGAGTCCTAAAGGCAGTCTTGTCTATGCTATCCTCAGCCACCCTCAACAGATGAAACCCCGTGGCTAAGTCCAACTGAGAAAATACTGAAGCGCCAACCAACTGATCGAAAAGATCATCAATCCTCGGCAATGGGTGTCTATTCTTCTTTGTGGGCTTGTTGAGTTCTCTATAGTCTACACAAAATCTGAGGGACCCATCCGCCTTCGTAGCAAAAACTAATGGAGCGCCCCACTCCGATATACTTCGTCTTATGAACCCCTTCTCAAGCAACTCCCCTACTTGCTTATGGAGTTCCCTCCTCTCACGAGGAGCCATGTGGCGCACTGGTAAAGATACAGGTTTAGCATTATCCACCAGATATATTCGGAAGTCAATCTCCCGCTTCGGAGGTAAGCCCTTTACCTCCTCAAACACATCCGAGTATTCCCGGACCACTCCAACAGATTGCAAACTCTCGACCGAAGCGTCAAGCGATTCAAGATAACTTAGCATAACAGAATCCATGGGATTACAAGAGATCTCGAGAGTGTTACCCAAGCGGGTCATGAGCCTAACAACTCTCCTTTCGCAATCAAGAACGGCACCATTACTGGATAACCAGTCCATGCCCAAAATCAACCCATAGCCCGTGAAGCCCAAAACAAAAGCATCACATCTAAACTCAATGCTAAGTATAGAAATCTTCAAACCCAAACATATCATGGACAAATAAGTGGATCCCCCAATTGGGTTTGAAAGAACCAAGGGATCATCTACTAGACTGGTGTCTAAGTGCAGTGACCCAACTAATGATGATGAGATAAACGAATGCGATGCGCCAGAATCAAACAATGTACGGACAGGATGATCAAATAGAAAAACCAGACTTTCAACGAAAATAGTTCTACCTCTTTCCTGAATCGGTGGAACCGCGAGAGCCTGTACTTGCCCCCTAGCCTGACCCGGTGCCATAAGAGGTTGCACCTGTCCTCCTGAGGTAGATCCCGTCCTTTGCCCCTTCTTAGGGCAATCCTTCACTAGATGCCCTGCTTCGCCACAGTGATAGCAGCCAGTCTTCTTCTTCTTTCGATAATCTTTGCTAATGTGGCCTGGTATCCCGCAATTGAAGCACTTCTTCTTCCCCTTGCCACCGTTGCCTTTCCCACCTTTGTTTTGCTGTTTTTGCTGAGGTCTCTTTTGATCTCCCTTCTTCTCGGGTGCCTTATTAGCATTGGGACCCTTCTCTTCTTCATGCATGAGTGCCATGTCAACTAGCTTCTCAAAGGTGGCCCCCATAGGGATATGAGTCATAGCCAATCCATGCATCGGTTCATTCAAGCCTTTCACGAACCTCAAAGCCTTCTTCTCCGGTGTATTCACCATGTCTATGCCAAACCTTGCCAATTGATTAAACTTGTTGACATATTCCTTCACCGAGAGATTTCCTTGCTTTAGAGTCAAGAATCTTTCCATATACAAGTTTTCCTCCGCCCTTGAGAGAAACTTTGCCACAAATCTTTGCCTAAAATCCGCCCAAGAGTCAATGGGGTGTTCTCCATTAGTGACCTCCCACCAGAATGAGGCCTCTCCCTTCATTAACCAAGCAGCTAACTTGACTTTCTTTCCTTCTTCCATCTCAAAGATATCTATCAACTCTTCCACCTCCTTAAGCCAATCTCTAGCCTCCACAAAAGTTTCTGATCCTTGAAAAGGTTTCCCTCCCATAGCTTTAAATTCCGTGCAAGTCTTAGCAAAAGTATCCGTGCGAAGAGGAGGAGGGGGAGGAGGAAGATCGGGTGCTACGGTTGGTGGAGGCACATTTGCTGGACCCGCAGTGGCGGCCCTAGCCTCCATCAATCTCCTATACCATACTGGTATCGTCACACCCTCCGAAAAGTTAAGATCCTCAGCCATGCTGAAACGAAAAAAAGGAAAGATTCAAAACGGAGAATTCGAAAGATAAAGATATGGCTATTGGGGATTATGTTTTTCTTCCAAAAACTTTTCTCTTTAAAGACATGTTTTTGAAAATATTTCTTCCAAAAATGTTTTTAGAAAAATAGTTTTCTAAAAATTTTATCTGTTCCGGTAACCTTCGCTCTGATACCACGTGTAACACCCCACACCCGCTAAGGTCACTCACTAAGGGAATGCCTTAACTTCGGTGGAGCATTTTAAGTGAATATAGAACAGAAAAATTACACAAGACAGATATAAATACTTGAAAAATCTAAAACATCATTTCATAGCAGCAGAAGGTAAACATGTTTATTTACAACACCATAAAGAGTCAAGTACTAAATATCCATCCTGATAACAACATAAGTACATAATCCCACTACATAAACAATAGCCATAAAAGAAAAGATAAGCTGGGCTTTACATCACGGTCCAAGCTCCAGAACATAGATAAAGAAGTCTAATCAAAGCCCACTAGTGCTAGGCCCAACCTGAGGACCTGAGGGGAAAAAGATAAAAACAACGGGGTCAGACATAAGTCTGAGTGAGCCCTATAACTTTAACCACACAATCATTAAAGTAATTAGGGTATGATATAAACTTGGTACGGGATGACTGGGGATAAATGACTACACTAAGTAGCCAACTAGACATAGGATAACTAGGATAATGGTAAAGACGCATCTACCCACCCAAGGATAATTACTAACTGCACCACACCAGTCATTCCTACTTAAAGGTTGATCCCACCCAAGGACTTAAAGAATTTACCCAGTAGTTTCGTGTACCCCTAGCTGACTACATAGATGCCGTCTGCCCCTATCTCCACTAATTGTACCCACTACTCCCAAGCGATCGGCTCCCTACCGTAGATACCCGTGCTGGCCCCACAATGGGGTGTATCACTCCCTAAAGTGGCAACCCGATACAACAAATGGTGCACGGCTTATATCTACACGATGCAACAACGTCTTACCTACCAGCCCGGGTCCACACACGCATATGAAACCCGTTGGACTCGCGTTGCCACCGCTACCCCGTTTTGGCCTCTTATAATCAAGCCCAGTACGCGTGTCCCGTCCTCGACATGGGTCGAGCCCAATAGGATACATATGGGTTACTGGTTGAAATGGGCCCCCACAAGCTGCCACCTAAGCTTGTCAATTTATCTAGTGCATCCCACTTAATCCTTTAATCATGTTTAATTACATGTTTCCACTTGGTTAAGTCATCTAATCGTATTTTCTATTGCCGCCCCAGGCAACCCACTAGATTTCCTCATGCCACCCAAGGCACCCACTTAACCCCTCATGCCCACTACATGCTTATCTGGTTAAGTGTTTCTTAATTGATTAAGAACGTAACCGTTGTAAAGACCTCTCACATTAGACTATCTTTTATGGCAGCTGGATTTGCCGGTTGGGTCCGGGCAGCCTTACGCCATAACCGAGTCTAACCTCATGTCTTTACACTTGTCACATATATAGTTTGTGCCTAAGACCTCTCACATTGGGCCAATCATTTGTAGCCGCTGGATTTGCCGGTCGGTTCCGGGAAGTCTTATGCTACAAAAGGGTCCAACCTCGTGTCTTAGTCAATTAATTACACCTAATTAATCACCCCCGAATTAATTTTCCCTAATTAATTCCAATTTTAACGATGTACATAATTGACTCAATTATGTCCATCATTTTATGGTATGCATAATCATACCAACTTCACACCATTTCATTAACATGTTTATTAACCCCATAATTCGCTAACATGACATAAAAGGGAAGATTCATCATAAATGTAATGGGTTCAACTTGCATAACATTAGCATCAACATGGGTTTAAAGGTGTCAACATGCATATAGCATCAAACCCAACTAGCATAGATAATCAACCCAAACTTGCATGAATCACATATGTCATAAGGAGGGTAACTTGCATAAGTTTCTTATGTCATACAAAGGGGTAAACTTGCATATGTATGTATGACATGTAAAGGGGTTAACTTGCATATGTATGCATATCATACTAAGGTGTAAACTTGCACATGTCTCTTGCATATAATCAAACATCATACTTGCATAACATGTCATATGCGAACTTGCATATTATCATACACCAAACTTGCATAATCATGGTGTCATAGTGGATCAATGTTTATCATAGCAACTAGCATCATGAACACTTGCATAACTTGCATAACATCATGATCATATAGCATATAGCTTGCATAACTTGCATAACATCATGAACATGTAACTTGTGACTTGCATAACTTGCATAACATCATGAACATGTAACATATGGCTTGCATAACTTGCATAGCATCTCAAACATGTAGCATATTACTTGCATAACTTGCCTAATATCACAAACATATAGCATATAACTTGCATGACATGCATAACATCATTAACACATAGCATACAACTTGCATAACTTGCATTGATCCACATTCATAGCCATAACCTCATTATATCCTATCATAATCATTTCAATAATTGGTCATTAAGGCTATAGAAAACTCACAACTTGTTGATTAGCCTTCTTATGAATATATTAAAAGATTGAGACGAAGCCACTAAGCTATCAACTCAAAAACTCCAAATAAGAATGCTCTAAATGAAAACCCTTGAGCCAAATCAATAATAAAGATCCAAGCTTTGATGAAGAAAAGCCTTGAATCAAACTTCGAAACACTTAAGCAAGCTTAGGAACTCTTATACTTCTTTAGAAACTCTCTCATATGATTAGAGATGGAGATTATGACAAGAGGATGAGGGTGGAGGCCATGAGAGAACATTTTGGCATAGTTTAGCTATAGGATTGAATAATGAGCATTTAGGTTTAGGTTAGGGGTCTTTTTATAGAAGACTAGGATAGTTTTAGCCATAGGATAAACCTTAGTTTAGATCCTAGCCATCAAAGCATGTCTTGGGGAAGAAGTCAAGTGTAGGAACCATCTAGGGCCTTTAGATTAAAGCTGAACCATGAGAACCATTCAAATGCAAAATCTGCATTTGAGCGAATCGGCCCACGGGTTGACAGCCAAACACCCTGGATTAACCCCTAGTCGACCCAGCGGGCTTGGGTCGACCTCAAAAATCGGTCGGTTCGGTTATTCCCCTCACCCAATTCGCTGTTTTGAACATTTTTGCATATTTATTTATTTAATTTTCAATTATATATATATATATATCAATATATATATTTCTCTGCGCAACCCATTTCACTTAATTAAGTATACTTTAATTTGTGAATTTTTATGTTCAAATTACGGGGTGTTACATTGCCCAGGTCTCCAATCCGATCTGAGCCCATATCCGATCCGATCCGAAACCCTGCACAACTTTCTGCTACTTTTCCCAGCAAATTGTTTACGCCATTCGACGATGTTTTCAACAAATCTAACTCTATTAATCAATCACAAATCATCCCAAACAGTCATAGCAACATAGCAAACTAACCACAAACACCAAAACAATGAATTTACATGTCAAAATGGATCAAATATACCCAAAATCCCATTTTCCCCTTAAGCATGATTAAATAAAACTAATCATAGGGTTAACGAAACTTAATCAAACCGAACCAAATTTCTAACAGAGGCATAAAATATTATTTAAGAATTTCTAAACATTTTTCCAGAATTTATTAGTGTATAAATTCACTAATCTTCACTAATTACCCTTAATTAACTATAATTAGTGCCAAAACGATGCTAATCACTCACCTTGGCCACAAATGAAATTCTCAGAACTGAAACCTCGCTGATTTGGGTGAATTATAACGTCTAACAGCAGCTCTAGCCTTGCTTTCGTGTTTCCTCTCCTTAATTTGATGTAGATTAAGCCAAAACTTGATTAGAAAGTGATTCGAATGTGATTTGGGTGTTGGAGGCCATTGCTAGGGTCGCAAGAGAGAAAGTGGCGGCTGGGAAATGAGAATAAAATCGTTCTCTAACTGATTTCAGCCTCTTCCTTACCCTAATCCCGAAATCCCCTATTGGGCCTAGCTGTTAATCACCCGGTTAAGCCCAATTAAGCTGTTTTTCACCATCTGAAACTTGCTTCAGCCATATCTCCCAAACGGTGAGTCCGTTTGGCTAATGTGACCACTCTACGGAATTGTAAACCATCATCCGGAGCTAATGGAAGTGGTTTCAGGTCAAAACTCCTTTCCAGTCAAAAGTTATGGCCAAAACAGTGTCAATTAGGGGTAAAATGGTCATTTAAAAATCGGGAAAAATCATGAACATGGGAAATGACCCTAATAGTCGTCTCCCAAAGTTACATAACCATACGACTTCATATGTGAAAGAAATAAATATTCTACGATCCTTTGATGCGTAGAATACGGGTCGTTACACATTTGCTAGAGTGTCTCGAAGCGGTGAGGAGTCATCCCTAGCCTCAACTCATAGATGGAATCCAATTTTCAATACGTGACATTTCAGTTTTCATTGTAGAGCCTAGTATGACGACATAGTAGTATGGGGGTACTATGCCATCTATGATTGATACATTTATATTTGAAGTTGTTTTATACACTTTACACTTATAATAGTATCAAATGATTTGTTTTAAACGTACCAAGCATATTTGGCTATTATAAGGGAAAACTCTATCCTCCGTCTTGTGTTGCATTGTGTGATGGGACCTAAGTCTTATAATAGCTTCATTTTTCCAAAAAGCATTGCGTTGTTTGTTTTATGCACTGATATTCTTGGGAGGAAACCCATTCCGTGTTATACGGCGTAGTCTCCTTGTAACACCCCACATCCGTTAGTGTCACTCACAAAGGGAATGCACTAAGTTATGTGGAGCATTTAGGGTAAAAGATGCAGATAAATTACAAGATAGACAGAAATTAAACAGCGGAAATTAAAACTTTGCTTTATTGATAAAATAGTTTGTACAATGGTTTCTTTACAATACCAGAGTATCATCTGTCTTACAAAATAAAGAAGCATAAAAACAACATTTATATTTCCCAATTTTAGCAAGAGCCAGCCATAGCATCTGAAAAGAGAATCCAAGCAAACTTCGACGAATCTTCAAGCTGGGAAAGAGTGTCAGTCCAACTTAACCTGACTATTCCCTCCTTTACTACCTTTGGGGGGGGAACGGAAGAAAAGAAGACGAAAGAAAAACAAAGTCAGACATAAAACCTGAGTAAGTTCAGTAACTTCTAGCATGTGAATGTATATAATACCGTGTATACGTACTAAGATGATTAGAGGTTTCCCTCTTATTCGCCATGCCATAACTATAAGAGTCGAAAGGTCACTACGTGCTCTTTGGAGTGCCTGCCACAACTATTCATCTCTCCCGCAAACCATCCAAACCGAACTCGACATTCCTCGAGTACAAGCCCCAAAGGCCTAAACCAATATCAGACAAGCACCCAAGGAATATCTCCCCCGAATTTAGACGATCTACGTGAGATGATATAAGCAAACTCGATAGCTATTCTCAAATCCCTACTAACCAAAAATAAACTGGTCGGACCACCAATTGGATTTGAGACTCTAGTGGTATCTTTCTACTATACAAGTACTATGGTGCAGAGACCCAACTATGGAAGTGGATATGAACAAATGAGAAGCGCTAGAACCTAAGGAAATAGTACGAACAGAAAACTAGACTCTTCCAACCGGACTACCTTTCTCCTAGGTACGCTTCGTGGCGAAAGCATGTACTTGTCCTTCTGAAATTCTCGTCCTCGTGCTTGCCCTTGTCCTTAAGTATATGCCCTATCATTCCCTAGTAAAGATACTTCCTCTTGTCTTAGGTTTTATAATTTCTTCCTCCTTTGTGTGCTAAGTCTACATCCATGAATTCCTCATCCTAGGGTTATGCTCCTTAGCCAAACTCCTCATCCCCTTCCGTGTGTAGTCATGTTGACAAATCTCTCGAAAACTGCCTCCATCGTCCGGAAAACCCTATAAGCTTTGAAAGAAAACTGCCCGTAGATGAAACAACTACGGCTATGGATGGAAGCCCGGCACTACTTTGCCTTTCGATGGGGTTACCTCCCAGAAAGCCAGGAGACCCAGAGACTCGAGACAAGAATTTAAACAGAGGAAGAGAAGATAGTGCGTATGACTTTGGGGAATATGTCTTTAAAACAAATCTTTTCTCTTGAAAATGCTTCTTTAAAGACCGTTTTGAAAATAAATTTTCAAATCCTTTATCTGATCTCGTAACCTTCAGCTCTGATACCACGTGTACCACCCCACATCCGTTAGTGTCACTCACAAAGGGAATGCACTAAGTTCTGTGGAGCATTTAGGGTAAAAGATGTAGATAAATTACAAGACAGACAGAAATTTAACAGCGGAAAATAAAACTTTGCTTTATTGATAAAATAGTTTGTACAATGGTTTCTTTACAATATCAGAGTATCATCTGTCTTACAAAATAAAGAAGCATAAAAACAACATTTATATTCCCCGATTTTAGCAAGAGCCAGCCATAGCATCTGAAAAGAGAATCCAAGCAAACTTCGACGGATCTTCAAGCTGGGAAAGAGTGGCAGTCCAACTTAACCTGACTATTCCCTCCTTTACTACTTGGGGGGGGGGGGGAACGGAAGAAAAGGAGACGAAAGAAAAACAGAGTCAGACATAAAGCCTGACTAATTTCAGTAACTTCTAGCATGTGAACATGGAAAAACAAAACGACATGAATTAACTGAATACAAGATTACACCATGACGATAGGGTCAACAAGATTAGACAAGGTAATCAAAAGATATGCTAAGATAAGATAAACTGGATATGCTCTAATACTTTCGACGCTTCGCTATTTCATTATTATACTGGTTTCTATATCTCTGCACCGCCTATCTAGTGTCCCAACTAGTAACGATAACGTGATCCCAATCCCTGTATTTTCCATTGCCTTCCGGCATACATTCATTATTTATTACCTAGATCAAATCTAGGGTTTTCTATCAAGTGCTTCTATATTTAACTAGAGTTTACGCTATCTGCTGAACGCTTCTCGGATTCAGGATTTATGCCACCTAGTCCAACTAGGGATTATGCTACCTGTCGAACGATGCCCCCAAGTATAGGACACACTACCTTGAGTGGTATATGTTCCTATACTTCCCCACGCATGTATCGCGAATCGTTATCGCTTGTCTAGATGCACATGTCCTGTAATGTGCGGTCCGAGTCCTGTGACAGGGCAAATCAAGGAATACAGAACTCGGTCGGGAGCTTTCAGATATCTGCCGATGCAGATGCTAAGGTCTGTTTTTATTCCAGTGGCTATGGTCCCACTTTACCCCTCCCTCAACTAATGAAAGGCACACCTTGTAAAATGAGAACTATACGCCGGCCCCGGTGCCCCTCTAACCTATGGCCATCCTCACCCATAACTAGATAGCAAGTATATGGTCTTTTGGGGTTCTCCGCCGTTCCGCTTCACGTATCTCGATTGACTCAAGATGGATGGTAGACGACGAGTTGCTATCATAGGGCTACCTTTTTCTCGTTGAATCACGTCGTCCATCCTAGTCTTTAGGTTGCCATGTATTGCAACCAAGGCATACCCCTGGTTCTTCTACGCAGATCTTAACCTCTGTGAGCCCAGGTGGATCATCTGCAGCCTCACAGAGGGATACCAAGAGTACCCTCACGTCCCCTCAAAGCCTCGGGCTTCATAATCCATTTCGTTGGAGCCTTCTTTCTACTCAGACGGACATTCGCTCCTTCCCGTGTTATACTAAGAATTACTACTTAGTTTTACTAACTAAGATTTACCACTTAGTTTCCTGAATCGTTGTTTTCTTAACTAACGTTTACTACTTAGTTCTCTTTCCCGTCAATTTGGATTGGTTAAGTGTCATTAGTCAATTCAAGCCAACTTAACCCTCTTCATTTACCCTGTTAAGCTGGTTAAGTGTTATCAGTAACTCATGTTGACTTAACCCTACCACAAACCAAGTTATATTGGTTAAGTATTTATTACTTAACCCTACCCATTCACCCTGTGTTGGTCAAGTGTTCCTTTTTAACTTAACCTTGCCCGTCTGTTTTAACTAACATGTTATTAATGGCTAATTATTATCCCTTCATGTTTTAGACTTAACCCTACTCCTTTATCACAATCCGATGGTTAAGTGTTCAAGCTTACTTAACCCTACGGTCTAGCCCAGCTAACATATCAAATTGGCTAAGTGTATTTACTTAACCCCAACCTCTAGTATAGTTAACAAGTTAATTTGGCTAAGTTTATTAACTTTACTTAACCCCACCTTCTAGTCTAGTTAACATGTTAATTTGGCTAAGTGTATTAAACTTTACTTAACCCCTACAAATCTTATCTTGCTACCTTGAATTTGGTTAAGTGTCTCTATGGACTTAGCCCTCCCATTCTATCTTAACTGTGTTAAGTTGGTTAAGTGTTCCTATGGACTTAACCCTCCCATTCTAGCTTAACTGTGTTAAGTGTCAGTCTGAGCCTAACCCCACCCATCAGTTTAGTTATCACGTTGAACTGGTTAAGGGTCTTGGTTAACTTAACCCTACCTTTCTTGTTCTAGCTTTAACTAAATAAATTAAAGCCGCGACCACTCACATTAGACAGATATAGTTGCGAATACTGGATGTGCCGGTTGGTTCCGGGCAGGTTTACATCGCAACTCAGTCTAACCTCGGGTTAGGCATATTCGTGTTTTCTAAGTTCAAAGGGTTTTGATTAGTTTTCAAATCAGGTTTTGAAATTAACCATCCCGTCCGTCGGATCAGTTAGGGATAGCCAGGGAGAGCAGGAAACTTGTATTTTCCAAACCCAAGCCTAGACACTATCCTCTTTGTCACCCTAGAACTTTCTGGTTTATTATTAAAAGAGATGTCGTTATCAAACCTTTAATTTGTCTAAATTAACATTTCCTCATTTAGGACAAATTCTATAAGTAAATTAATCCTAATTTACTTATTTCCTAATTACTCTTTTAATGTAAATTGTCAACATTTATTCCTATGGCCCGTTTTCCCCTCTATATCATATTTATGCCTTTTGGTATGTAAACTATACCAATTAAGTGTCACTAACCATGATTTTGCTAAACCTGACGGTTATTCCCAATTATGGCCAATCTCAAATTTATACCAATATACTTATTACGCCAAATTAGCTAATCCAATCCTGATTTAACATTCTAATTACAGTTCACGTCAAACTAGTCTTATTATTCTAGTTCATAACTCATGTAAATGCTAGATTTACAAGTCAATACTAGATTCAAATTACACATCCTATAATTCATGTTAAATTTATCCAATTTGTATTTCTATGAACATGCCATAATTCATGTTCCCAATTTATGCCAAATTCCAAGTTAATAACTATGTTTTTAGTACATTTCACATTATGCCCAAATCGTATTCCCACCGTTCGTATAATTGCGATTAAATCTAGATTATGGATAAATCTAGACTCGTAGAAAATAGGGAATGAACCAAAGATGCTACGAAAAAGGATGGACATAATAACTGGCATAAATGGTTTGAATAATGACGTAGGTTCAAGAACATGGGTAAACCTAACTTAATAGGTAAATTGCCAAGGTCTAAAACCAAGGATAGACAGAATAGAGACACAGGTTCGAAAACATGGGTAGACCTAACTTAATAGGTACATTCCCACGGTCTAAAACCAAAGAAAACCAAGGACAGGCAGAATAAATAATCGGGTTTAATCTCATAATCACAGAACTTAAGCAACACTTTCCTAGTCATGAATCATAGGTGTTTAATCACAGATGTCCTTGTTATGTCATAGGCAATAGTTTGTGTTTTCTAATCAAAGGCATAGGTTTAGTCAAGGAAATAATCCTCATTGCCACAGTCACAGTCATAGGCAATGTTCGTAGTCATAGGCAATGTCCATAGTCATAGGCAATGGTTTTAAGGTCCATAGTTTCATAGTCACGGTCTTATTTGTCCTCGAATCATAATAGTTCTTAATTAGGTTCAAGAGTATAGGCACTGATTCGAATAGAGAGAGAGAGAGAGGTTTGGCATATTCTTTTATTCCTTTAATTTCATGTCACGAACAGAGAACAACGTTCAAATCTAGAAATAACTGACTTACAGAGATTAGATTAGAATAGAAAGATGGCGTTGCTATGATTCGTAGAAAAACAGTCGTTGCAGTCGTTCGAATCCTCACTTGAATTCTAGCTTGAATCTCCTCTTTGAATGTCTTTGAGCAGCACCTCCTCGTCTTGATTTATTTTATATATATTATTTTATTTATTATTTAATTAAGAGGAGGAGAGGAAGCCATGTTCACTAAGAATCTTTGCAGCATAAGGGTAGAGAAGAATTGTGAATAGAGAAGGAGTCTAGGGCTGTTTATATAGTGTAGAAGTCAACGAATCTGGTCAGGATGGCCTCCGAATACAGAAGAACGAACCAGGTGCAGAAAATAGGAAAAAGCAGGGGGGTCGACCCCTAGGTCGACTACCCAGTCGACCTGGGTGACCCAGGTCGACTACCCAGTCGACCTGGGTGCCGCAGGTCGACTACCCAGTCGACCTCGGTGCCTTGGGCGGGAAAATTCCCGCCTAGCCCGATCTGGGTCTGTTTTTGAATTTCGAACTCGTTTTTCTGAACTGTTTTGAAATTTAAACTTCGCTGAATCTTCCGGAGGCCATATCTTCCTCATACGGACTCCGACTTACGCAAACTCGGACTCGTTTTCATGTAGAATACCGAGACGAACGCAATGGCGCAGCCCGTTTGCCTTGATTTTGACTTTAACTTTTAATTCTGCCCTGATTTGTGAATCCTAGTGTTACAGAATTACGGGTTGTTACAATCCTGATTTACCAAATTTTAAAGTAAAGTTTTAAATGGCTGTCTTAGTTTTCACACCAGTCACATGACTGACCTGGAGTTTATTGTTTTAACCTAAACTTTGGGTGCCCCTATTTTCCATATGGGAAGCTAGTAGTTTTGGTCTTGCAGATATTATATTCACAGGATCCTAGAATTACAGCTGGAACTATACTCGGAAAGCTCTGTATCCGTGTATCTCTTTCTGTTGTGTTATGTATTATTTTTCCACTGCATTGTAATTTTAAATCTATGATATTTTCCAATGTGTAATATTTATTCATGCTTTATTATATCCTTATACTCTGATATAAATTGTAACGACCCGGATTTTGAGCGACTTTGGTTATCGACGTAAGCACGACGTCGATAACCAAAACATCGAAAAATCCCGGTAATTAATGAAAGAAATTAGAAGGTGAGGATAGATAAGATAGAATTTATAGAATAGAAGAAGAAGAAGAAGAACATCATCATCAGAGTAACACGAACCTCACAGCGGAACGAATAACATATAATAGATAACATAACTTTGAAATATAACAGTTATGTATACAATAGCACTTATCAGAGTACAGCACTTACAACACAGCGGAAATAACTATAGCTATATGATCTTGAAGCCTCCTGCTCCACGCTCTTCCAGTATATCTGTAAATTCCTGACTACTTGACTGCCCGTACAAAATTAGGCACCCAAGAGTTTAGGGAAAACAACAAAGTAAACTCCGGGTCAGTCATGGGACTGGTATGAGTAAAACAGTTTAAACAGGTATATGAACAAGTAAACGATATCTCATAAGACCACGCCGCAGAACGGAACGGGTTTTTCCCTTATGAGAATCCAAAATATCTTTATATCAAAAACCTTTTGATATTATAATAATGTCTATGTACAAATAGATATCAACTAGCAGAAACGCTTTCATCTCACGTTCTACATATATAGTATACAATCAAAATCGCAAGCACGTATTGGATAATGGATTTCCAACTATGACAAGGTATGGAATCACATTCCGATCAGTGTACTCTAGGAACGATACACTGGAGTTCAACAAGAACATCTTGCAACTCAGCCACACATGACCGACCACTCATTTCGCTTGAGTGTATCGAATGTACATCACCAACGGTTGGGATCAGCAACCGTTCCCGTATATATATATGGGACAACATTGATAGATTTAAGAAACAAATGAATATTCACTAGATAGGTGATTATACACCCTACTTCGGTGCGACCGACTTAGCCATGCTGCCTGCCCGATTTCTGTCATTTACCGGTTGATGAGGCTAGAAGCTACGCTTTATCATCATAATAGATTCACTTCGAATGTCACATTGTCAGATCCATCGAAAATCACTAATTGACGTCTACAACAATACATTACGTGTCAGCTAAAAGAAGTTTCCTTCTCCGCTTCCACTCTTGGTACGGTTGAAGAAATCAAATGTACGTGGCCCTTCTGGAAATACTATGTCAGACACCCATCTTCATTCACTTAGAAACGTCACATCGTCATACCCGCCAAATCACAAATTGACTTATCCAAAAATAACACTGGTATACAGCTAAGAGAAACGAATTCCTCCGCCACCAAACGTGAATACGTTTGAACAGATCAACTTACGCGATCCATTGGATATACTCCGTCAGACCTTCGTCCATACAAGTTGTCCTGGGACTGGAAAAACCGAAGGCACTATTCTGTAAATAGGATAGCCCTTGCATTTTACTCCGTCTTCAATTATCTTTGGCATATATGATTCGTGACGCTTATGCCAATACAGAGTGGTTCTATGGATAATAATCCAACCGGTCTCTCCATATTAACAACGTTAAAATGGTCAAAACTTCGATAGTCGGTGAGTTAACTATCAAAGAAAAACAAGTGTGCAAACAACGATATTATTTCCAAATGGAAATTATATCGAACAAACATCATTTAACATAAATCCCTTTAGTTCATTTATTTACTTATCTCCTGTTTCCCTATATTCTAAATTCTTATTTTCTTTTATCAGAAAACATTTCTGATTCTCGTTTGGAAAACATTTCCAAAACTCCTTTACGATCAAACCTTACCATTTCTTAGTTAAGCAGGAAGTCACTCAAGTTGGGGTATAATTACCTCTCAGACCTTAACTGAACAACGTTATAACTTCGAAATGGTCAAAGTTTATCTTTTAATCTTTAACAACTTCTTTACGCCTTTCTCGGATTCAATTTTACTAGTCCACTTCTATATTTAAAACATTTGTTTATAACGATAACGTTATAATCCCTACTTTCGAATTATCTAATTTTAATTATAACTTCTATTCTTATTAGTGAATAATTAACCTAACACTTATTTATTTATAAATAAATAAATCTCTATTTAAACACTGGAAAGTATAAGTACTTTCCCGAATTCGATATAATCGAATTTGCCGATTACCTCTCTTCGAGGAATCTCTATTTGATTAACTCTTCTTCGAATAACCTATATTCGATTAACTTCTTCTCGAATAAACGATATTCGAAAATCTCTCTTCGAATAACTAATATTCGATGACTCTTCCTTTTCAAATATCTCGTATTTGAAAATCTCACTTCGATTAAACTATAATCGATAACTCCCTTCGATGAAACTAACATCGATAACTCCTTTCGATGAAACTACATCGATAACTCCTTTCGATGAAACTAACATCGATAACTCCTTTCGATGAAACTAACATCGATAACTTCTTTCGATGAAACTAACATCGATAACTTCTTTCGATGAAACTAACATCGATTACTTCTTTCGATGAAACTAACATCGATTACTTCTTTCGATGAAACTAACATCGATTTATTTAACTCGACGAACTTAACTCGACTAACTTAACTTGACTCGACTAACTCGACTAACTTAACTCGACTTACTTGGTTCGACCAATTCGATTCGATTAACTAGGCTCGACTAACTTGGTCGAACCACCCGATCAACTCAACTTATTTAACTTACTTATCTCTCAACTCGATCAACTCGATTAACTCCTATCGAATAACTAATATTCGATTAAACTCCATTCGCTTGACTCTAGATCGCAGCGATCACAATGGTTACGCCTGACTCCCTCAGGAAACATCCGACCGCCGTAGGCTATTTACAGCCCTGCGAATTACGCTAGCAGTCGTACAAGATGGCAACTTACCCTGAATACTATGTTTGACTAACTCTGTCTCAAATAACTATATTTGATTAACTCTAGTTCGTTTTAACTCTAATCGATTAACTCTAACTGGTTAACTCTATTTGACTAACTCGACTTGACTAACCCCTTTCGAATAACATATTCGATTAACTAACTTTCGAATACCATATCCGATTAACTAACTTCGAATACCATATTCGATTTCTCCTTTCGAATGTCTATATTCGATTAACTAACTTCGAATACCATATTCGATTAACTAACTTCGAATACCATATTCGATTACTAACTTTCGAATACCATATTCGATTACTAACTTTCGAATGTCTATATTCGATTAACTAACTTCGAATACCATATTCGATTAACTAACTTTCGAATACCATATTCGATTACTAACTTTCGAATGTCTATTTTCGATTAACTAACTTCGAATACCATATTCGATTAACAAACTTTCGAATACCATATTCGATTAACTCCTTTCGAATGTCTATATTCGATTAACTAACTTCGAATACCATATTCGATTAACTAACTTCAAATACCATATTCGATTACTAACTTTCGAATACCATATTCGATTAACTAACTTTCGAATACCATATTCGATTAACTCCTTTCGAATGTCTATATTTGATTAACTAACTTCGAATACCATATTCGATTAACTAACTTCGAATACTATATTCGATTAACTTCTTCGAATACCATATTCGATTTACTTTATTCACTTTATAAAGATTTCCTTTTTAACAACGTTTTATTCATTGGAAAAGATTTACTTTTAAATAACGGTTCTACCCTTTAAAAATGATTTCCCTTTTTATAATGTTTCCTTTCCAATTCTATTTGTAAATGGTTTACAAATATTCCCTTTTCAAATTTATTCTTGAAATATTCTAACTCCTTAAATTCCCTGAAAAATTCGCCATAACCTCCTTTGTAACAGGAGCATCGGGAAAATCCCCAAACCCGCCACATAGGCCTTTCCATTCAAAAGAAATGTTTTGAATTTATTTCCTTTTTAAATATCTCCTATTTATAAATATTCCAATTTATAAACATTTCTTATTTATAAATATTCCACTTTATAAATATCTCTTATTTATAAATATCCCATTTTATAAATATGCTGTTTTCAATATCACTTTGAAAATCCCCTTATCTACATTCCGGTATGTCATGGTATTCGATCATATCAAATCACGATGTTCAATATCGTCCATACCCACACAATCAACAATAGGTTATAATTCACATCACATATTAAAATATATGAAAAACAATAAAATAACTGTTGAGGAATCCAGTCGGATTCCTCCAACCTGTTCTCCTGCACCCACAGATGTTACACAATAAAATTAACATCACTTGCAGTTCCATATGATATATTCTGATAAATAGAATCAATACAGAAATTCCACTAACTGACTAGCAGTTTAATCAAACGGTCAACACACAGTCAATCAGTCAATAACTAACAGTTCTAAAAATACAACATGAAAATATAAACTGTTCAGAGTTGGTGAGTTTTACTCACATTTGCGCGTTAGCCGTTAAATAACGGTTTGCGTTTATTTGACTGCGACGGACAATTTATTTTGCCATAAATTGTAACTTGCTCAGATGGACTTCCAGTCAGTTTCATGGTGTAGTGCTCGTCCATACAGTCCCAACGCCACTTACGGTTCGTAAAACTGATCACATATGGTTACGATATCGCGTTAACAAGTTAGATCACTATTTAAATATGAAATTAAACTAATTTAATTCTTGTTGGGCTTTACCATCAATAACCGGCCCAAACCCAACGTGGACAACCCAGGCCCGCTCCCCCCTTTGAACCCGTCTTCCACAATTGAAATGCCGTGAGCTCCAGGCATTTGCTCCACCCATTTTTTTGCTACTTCCAAGGTCCACCTCCCCTCCTCTTCTTCACAAATTCTCGAATGAACACCACCATTATAACCTCCATCGATTTCTCTCCGTACTCATGCCAACCGCATCATTTCCGAGCTGCTCGATCAAAATCCGTCCTCTGCCTTTAACCGCGATACCCAGGAAACCGTCGACCACAAACTCCACCGTACTCAACAAAATCAAATCCACACCATTCGGTTTTGCTTCCTCATTTCGAATCCGAGGTCGAAACCATCCCAAACTTGCTAAATCATGAGCAGTTCCCAACCCTAACTTGCTCGATGAACGCTGTATAAATTCCAGCGAAATAAATCATCGCCGAACCCCATATAATCCATATAGAATCCATGAGAATCACCCTAGGAACACTAATATATGGATGGATTGATTTCTAGAATTTTATAGGAATTGTTTTTTTTTGAATTTCGAAGGGATCAAACTTTTTCTGTGAGCAAAAGAAATCACGGTGGAATAAAAGTGTTGACCAAAATGAATGTTTAGGGTTTGCACAAGTTGAGGGCATTATATAGTGTTGGAAAATATCTAGATATTTTGAGATAGGGAATATTCTCGGAATATTCTTTTATTAATTTGTCTTCTAAAAATTTCTATGATCACATGTGATACCCAAAAATCACGAAAACTGGCATGCAGCTACAGTTCGACATTACGGTCCCAACGAAACTGGTTTCGTCGAATTCCGACTCCGTATGCTCACACAGCGTATTTTTAACTGTCAAAATACTGACTGTTTCTCACTCTAAAAATCCCCACGGTCACACACTGACCCTAAAAATCACGAAACTTGGAATCTATCAACTATTTGACATTGCGGATCCAACAAAACTGGTTTCGTCGAATTCCGACTTCGTATGCAAAAGTGGCTATTTTTAACGCTCTAAATAGCCTATTTAAATATATAAATATATTTAAATATAATTGAATTAATTATTTAAAATCAATTATTATCGTATATCTTCACATATGATATCGTACAGCTCTAGACTATCATATCAGAATTTACATTTTGATATTTCGTATTTTTAGATTTATCGATATTCAATTTATATCGAAAACCCTTTTATAACGTAAATAAAGCGTTGCGAATTATAAAGGAATTCTACAGCGACTTTTCTGAAATTTGATTTGAACGTACATCAAAATCTACCCGACGAAATCCCGATTTTTCTCTTCCACTAGAAAGATATACTCCACCAGCTTCACACGTTTCTTGTTTCACAGAAATCCGGCTTAAAATGAATCCTGTACATTCAGTTGAAGTTCGAATCGCCAATTTATGAACTGCAGCACCATTTCGAGCTCGTTTATAATTATATTAAAATTATACGTTCAAACCGTCGTCGATTGAATATATTCGTTATTATATTTCGAATCGAAACTCCACCAAATCTCGTATGCTATTCAATTCACATGATATTGTGAATTTCACTATTTCCGACTATTCCGACTTTATAATATATTAGTATATTATAATTATTTATTAAATATTCAACATTATTTAATTAAACGATCATTAACTTCTCTCTTTCACCAATTATATAATTAAATAAATTAATTATATATCTCTAAAAATGCGGGTCATTACATTCTTCCCCACTTAAAATAATTTCGTCCTCGAAATTGCTAAGCTAGGGGACGACCCTATCTTCTGGGTAAAAATTTATATGTTTACCTCTTATCTCTGGTTTCAACTGAACCAATTAATATCGACTAAAATATTAATTTATTCCGATTAACTAAATTTTCAATAATCCTGAAAATTTTCTAATGCCTTAACTTTTCTAAAAATTTCGCCAGCACTTCCTTTGTACTGGTCAATATCTCAAACTCCAACTCGCCTCTCTGGGCCATCTCCAACCCAAAAGAAAAATCAAAACGCCAAACGGCTTGCCAAGTCGGCTCAGAAATCTCATGCTTATATCAAATATAAACTTGTACCTTTTTGTTGGGTATATCGACTTTATCCCTTTCACCTGCTGTCAATTCAGCATATACCAATGTATTTCCAATCAAACTCCAACCAAGTTATTGTTAACACAACCATTCGCTTATTCAAGCCGAATTCAATTTCAAATTCGAGTTTCAAATTCCAAACCCTTAACTTATCATTTCAAATCCAAATCCAGATTATCCGCTAATCAATTCTATTTTCATTTAACTTAGTCAAGGTTAAATTCTAATTTATTATTCACTTTCACCATTTAACTTCATAAGTTAAATTTAAATTTCAAATTTCAAATTCCTGGGTTCATTTCAAATTAATTTGAAATCACAACACCAATTCAAAACATTTGAATTTCTAAACACCTTGTTTTCTCAAAACAATTCAAATCAAAATCTTTTGTAGTAATCCACCACTTAGAAACTCGAAAACCACACCGATGATACTGCGCAGTCATCATCGGAATTATTTTCCAGCGACCCAAGTGATTTCAATACTATATCATTTCAAAACCATTACTGAATACTTCCATTTTGAAAACATTTCAAAATCTCCCAGGAACTTAAAATTTCCTTATTTTAATTCCAAATCTGATTTAAATTCATATTTAATTCATCTTATTTCATATACTTTACTTATATGAATTCTGATCAGTTATTTACATAACCATTTCACTTCTTATAACCTCATTTGATTATAATAACAACCAACACAACCAATATACTATATCAAAATATATTCGGGTAAAATTATTTCTTTTACCCTCCTTTCAAAACATATCGTGTCGGTCCATCGTATTCGAGTGTTTAGTAACCCCTACCGATACAGTGGATCAGACTGATCGACCAGAATTCACAAACAGCTCAACCAATAAATCTCCACAATATAAAATTATTTATATTGAATACAAATACACACTCGTATATATACACTCAAACTCAATCTAGGGTGTTACTAACCCTATCTCTACCGAGTCACGCCACAGAGCCAAGGTAATTCTAAACCTAAGCTCTGATACCAACTGTAACGACCTGGATTTTGAGCGACTTTGGTTATCGACGTAAGCACGACGTCGATAACCAAAACATCGAAAAATCCCGGTAATTAATGAAAGAAATTAGAAGGTGAGGATAGATAAGATAGAATTTATAGAATAGAAGAAGAAGAAGAAGAACATCATCATCAGAGTAACACGAACCTCACAGCGGAACGAATAACATATAATAGATAACATAACTTTGAAATATAACAGTTATGTATACAATAGCACTTATCAGAGTACAGCACTTACAACACAGCGGAAATAACTATAGCTATATGATCTTGAAGCCTCCTGCTCCACGCTCTTCCAGTATATCTGTAAATTCCTGACTACTTGACTGCCCGTACAAAATTAGGCACCCAAGAGTTTAGGGAAAACAACAAAGTAAACTCCGGGTCAGTCATGGGACTGGTATGAGTAAAACAGTTTAAACAGGTATATGAACAAGTAAACGATATCTCATAAGACCACGCCGCAGAACGGAACGGGTTTTTCCCTTATGAGAATCCAAAATATCTTTATATCAAAAACCTTTTGATATTATAATAATGTCTATGTACAAATAGATATCAACTAGCAGAAACGCTTTCATCTCACGTTCTACATATATAGTATACAATCAAAATCGCAAGCACGTATTGGATAATGGATTTCCAACTATGACAAGGTATGGAATCACCTTCCGATCAGTGTACTCTAGGAACGATACACTGGAGTTCAACAAGAACATCTTGCAACTCAGCCACACATGACCGACCACTCATTTCGCTTGAGTGTATCGAATGTACATCACCAACGGTTGGGATCAGCAACCGTTCCCGTATATATATATGGGACAGCATTGATAGATTTAAGAAACAAATGAATATTCACTAGATAGGTGATTATACACCCTACTTCGGTGCGACCGACTTAGCCATGCTGCCTGCCCGATTTCTGTCATTTACCGGTTGATGAGGCTAGAAGCTACGCTTTATCATCATAATAGATTCACTTCGAATGTCACATTGTCAGATCCATCGAAAATCACTAATTGACGTCTACAACAATACATTACGTGTCAGCTAAAAGAAGTTTCCTTCTCCGCTTCCACTCTTGGTACGGTTGAAGAAATCAAATGTACGTGGCCCTTCTGGAAATACTATGTCAGACACCCATCTTCATTCACTTAGAAACGTCACATCGTCATACCCGCCAAATCACAAATTGACTTATCCAAAAATAACACTGGTATACAGCTAAGAGAAACGAATTCCTCCGCCACCAAACGTGAATACGTTTGAACAGATCAACTTACGCGATCCATTGGATATACTCCGTCAGACCTTCGTCCATACAAGTTGTCCTGGGACTGGACAAACCGAAGGCACTATTCTGTAAATAGGATATCCCTTTCATTTTACTCCGTCTTCAATTATCTTTGGCATATATGATTCGCGACGCTTATGCCAATACAGAGTGGTTCTATGGATAATAATCCAACCGGTCTCTCCATATTAACAACGTTAAAATGGTCAAAACATCGATAGTCGGTGAGTTAACTATCAAAGAAAAACAAGTGTGCAAACAACGATATTATTTCCAAATGGAAATTATATCGAACAAACATCATTTAACATAAATCCCTTTAGTTCATTTATTTACTTATCTCCTGTTTCCCTATATTCTAAATTCTTATTTTCTTTTATCAGAAAACATTTCTGATTCTCGTTTGGAAAACATTTCCAAAACTCCTTTACGATCAAACCTTACCATTTCTTAGTTAAGCAGGAAGTCACTCATGTTGGGGTATAATTACCTCTCAGACCTTAACTGAACAACGTTATAACTTCGAAATGGTCAAAGTTTATCTTTTAATCTTTAACAACTTCTTTACGCCTTTCTCGGATTCAATTTTACTAGTCCACTTCTATATTTAAAACATTTGTTTATAACGATAACGTTATAATCCCTACTTTCGAATTATCTAATTTTAATTATAACTTCTATTCTTATTAGTGAATAATTAACCTAACACTTATTTATTTATAAATAAATAAATCTCTATTTAAACACTGGAAAGTATAAGTACTTTCCCGAATTCGATATAATCGAATTTGCCGATTACCTCTCTTCGAGGAATCTCTATTTGATTAACTCTTCTTCGAATAACCTATATTCGATTAACTTCTTCTCGAATAAACGATATTCGAAAATCTCTCTTCGAATAACTAATATTCGATGACTCTTCCTTTTCAAATATCTCGTATTTGAAAATCTCACTTCGATTAAACTATAATCGATAACTCCCTTCGATGAAACTAACATCGATAACTCCTTTCGATGAAACTACATCGATAACTCCTTTCGATGAAACTAACATCGATAACTCCTTTCGATGAAACTAACATCGATAACTTCTTTCGATGAAACTAACATCGATAACTTCTTTCGATGAAACTAACATCGATTACTTCTTTCGATGAAACTAACATCGATTACTTCTTTCGATGAAACTAACATCGATTTATTTAACTCGACGAACTTAACTCGACTAACTTAACTTGACTCGACTAACTCGACTAACTTAACTCGACTTACTTGGTTCGACCAATTCGATTCGATTAACTAGGCTCGACTAACTTGGTCGAACCACCCGATCAACTCAACTTATTTAACTTACTTATCTCTCAACTCGATCAACTCGATTAACTCCTATCGAATAACTAATATTCGATTAAACTCCATTCGCTTGACTCTAGATCGCAGCGATCACAATGGTTACGCCTGACTCCCTCAGGAAACATCCGACCGCCGTAGGCTATTTACAGCCCTGCGAATTACGCTAGCAGTCGTACAAGATGGCAACTTACCCTGAATACTATGTTTGACTAACTCTGTCTCAAATAACTATATTTGATTAACTCTAGTTCGTTTTAACTCTAATCGATTAACTCTAACTGGTTAACTCTATTTGACTAACTCGACTTGACTAACCCCTTTCGAATAACATATTCGATTAACTAACTTTCGAATACCATATCCGATTAACTAACTTCGAATACCATATTCGATTTCTCCTTTCGAATGTCTATATTCGATTAACTAACTTCGAATACCATATTCGATTAACTAACTTCGAATACCATATTCGATTACTAACTTTCGAATACCATATTCGATTACTAACTTTCGAATGTCTATATTCGATTAACTAACTTCGAATACCATATTCGATTAACTAACTTTCGAATACCATATTCGATTACTAACTTTCGAATGTCTATATTCGATTAACTAACTTCGAATACCATATTCGATTAACTAACTTTCGAATACCATATTCGATTAACTCCTTTCGAATGTCTATATTCGATTAACTAACTTCGAATACCATATTCGATTAACTAACTTCGAATACCATATTCGATTACTAACTTTCGAATACCATATTCGATTAACTAACTTTCGAATACCATATTCGATTAACTCCTTTCGAATGTCTATATTTGATTAACTAACTTCGAATACCATATTCGATTAACTAACTTCGAATACTATATTCGATTAACTTCTTCGAATACCATATTCGATTTACTTTATTCACTTTATAAAGATTTCCTTTTTAACAACGTTTTATTCATTGGAAAAGATTTACTTTTAAATAACGGTTCTACCCTTTAAAAATGATTTCCCTTTTTATAATGTTTCCTTTCCAATTCTATTTGTAAATGGTTTACAAATATTCCCTTTTCAAATTTATTCTTGAAATATTCTAACTCCTTAAATTCCCTGAAAAATTCGCCATAACCTCCTTTGTAACAGGAGCATCGGGAAAATCCCCAAACCCGCCACATAGGCCTTTCCATTCAAAAGAAATGTTTTGAATTTATTTCCTTTTTAAATATCTCCTATTTATAAATATTCCAATTTATAAACATTTCTTATTTATAAATATTCCACTTTATAAATATCTCTTATTTATAAATATCCCATTTTATAAATATGCTGTTTTCAATATCACTTTGAAAATCCCCTTATCTACATTCCGGTATGTCATGGTATTCGATCATATCAAATCACGATGTTCAATATCGTCCATACCCACACAATCAACAATAGGTTATAATTCACATCACATATTAAAATATATGAAAAACAATAAAATAACTGTTGAGGAATCCAGTCGGATTCCTCCAACCTGTTCTCCTGCACCCACAGATGTTACACAATAAAATTAACATCACTTGCAGTTCCATATGATATATTCTGATAAATAGAATCAATACAGAAATTCCACTAACTGACTAGCAGTTTAATCAAACGGTCAACACACAGTCAATCAGTCAATAACTAACAGTTCTAAAAATACAACATGAAAATATAAACTGTTCAGAGTTGGTGAGTTTTACTCACATTTGCGCGTTAGCCGTTAAATAACGGTTTGCGTTTATTTGACTACGACGGACAATTTATTTTTCCATAAATTGTAACTTGCTCAGATGGACTTCCAGTCAGTTTCATGGTGTAGTGCTCGTCCATACAGTCCCAACGCAACTTACGGTTCGTAAAACTGATCACATATGGTTACGATATCGCGTTAACAAGTTAGATCACTATTTAAATATGAAATTAAACTAATTTAATTCTTGTTGGGCTTTACCATCAATAACCGGCCCAAACCCAACGTGGACAACCCAGGCCCGCTCCCCCCTTTGAACCCGTCTTCCACAATTGAAACGCCGTGAGCTCCAGGCATTTGCTCCACCCATTTTTTTGCTACTTCCAAGGTCCACCTCCCCTCCTCTTCTTCACAAATTCTCGAATGAACACCACCATTATAACCTCCATCGATTTCTCTCCGTACTCATGCCAACCGCATCATTTCCGAGCTGCTCGATCAAAATCCGTCCTCTGCCTTTAACCGCGATACCCAGGAAACCGTCGACCACAAACTCCACCGTACTCAACAAAATCAAATCCACACCATTCGGTTTTGCTTCCTCATTTCGAATCCGAGGTCGAAACCATCCCAAACTTGCTAAATCATGAGCAGTTCCCAACCCTAACTTGCTCGATGAACGCTGTATAAATTCCAGCGAAATAAATCATCGCCGAACCCCATATAATCCATATAGAATCCATGAGAATCACCCTAGGAACACTAATATATGGATGGATTGATTTCTAGAATTTTATAGGAATTGTTTTTTTTTTTTGAATTTCGAAGGGATCAAACTTTTTCTGTGAGCAAAAGAAATCATGGTGGAATAAAAGTGTTGACCAAAATGAATGTTTAGGGTTTGCACAAGTTGAGGGCATTATATAGTGTTGGAAAATATCTAGATATTTTGAGATAGGGAATATTCTCGGAATATTCTTTTATTAATTTGTCTTCTAAAAATTTCTATGATCACATGTGATACCCAAAAATCACGAAAACTGGCATGCAGCTACAGTTCGACATTACGGTCCCAACGAAACTGGTTTAGTCGAATTCCGACTCCGTATGCTCACACAGCGTATTTTTAACTGTCAAAATACTGACTGTTTCTCACTCTAAAAATCCCCACGGTCACACACTGACCCTAAAAATCACGAAACTTGGAATCTATCAACTATTTGACATTGCGGATCCAACAAAACTGGTTTCGTCGAATTCCGACTTCGTATGCAAAAGTGGCTATTTTTAACGCTCTAAATAGCCTATTTAAATATATAAATATATTTAAATATAATTGAATTAATTATTTAAAATCAATTATTATCGTATATCTTCACATATGATATCGTACAGCTCTAGACTATCATATCAGAATTTACATTTTGATATTTCGTATTTTTAGATTTATCGATATTCAATTTATATCGAAAACCCTTTTATAACGTAAATAAAGCGTTGCGAATTATAAAGGAATTCTACAGCGACTTTTCTGAAATTTGATTTGAACGTACATCAAAATCTACCCGACGAAATCCCGATTTTTCTCTTCCACTAGAAAGATATACTCCACCAGCTTCACACGTTTCTTGTTTCACAGAAATCCGGCTTAAAATGAATCCTGTACATTCAGTTGAAGTTCGAATCGCCAATTTACGAACTGCAGCGCCATTTCGAGCTCGTTTATAATTATATTAAAATTATACGTTCAAACCGTCGTCGATTGAATATATTCGTTATTATATTTCGAATCGAAACTCCACCAAATCTCGTATGCTATTCAATTCACATGATATTGTGAATTTCACTATTTCCGACTATTCCGACTTTATAATATATTAGTATATTATAATTATTTATTAAATATTCAACATTATTTAATTAAACGATCATTAACTTCTCTCTTTCACCAATTATATAATTAAATAAATTAATTATATATCTCTAAAAATGCGGGTCATTACATAAATTGTTGTAATAAGCAATGAAATATTCTATCGTTTGCGTTCTGATTTGTCGTGTTCCCAACTCAATACGGGCTTTCCCGAAAGGGCGAGTTTGGGTTGTCTCATCATGGTATCAGAGCTTTGGTTTGCAGAGCTCGAGAACAAGGCACATTAGAACCGAACGAAAGAATTCATCTGATATTGGATCAGTAATATCCATTGAGAACGACTCGTTAGAGATAGGATCAGTAGTATCCTAGAATGAGTTCAAAGATTATTGTTTTTAAAAATCAAATTTAGTTTTAAAATTTTATATCAATTATTCGTATTTGAATATTTTATTTTAAATTAAATTTGGACATTCAATTATAAGGAGATCTTGAATATACGCGTAATTAACGTGTATTCGAAGTCTCAAATATACTGGATGGATATTGAATCACAGTCTAGTCGCTTGGAGATGATTCTGATGATCGGTGCACCATCATCAAGGTTTATGTTCGAGTTGCGAAAGTGGGATACCTATATGTTTCCAATTGAAAGGTGCAAGAAACAAAACTAGATAGGGTTATTGTTGTAAATTAGCATCAAAAACATGATTTTGTATATGTATATCGAAGTTATGAATTTGAAAATTTAATCAACTAATTGATTGTTGGTTGTATTGTATGATTATTAGTTTGATTAATAAATATATTAGATATATTAAACCAATAAAAGAATAAAAGATAAGTAAGACCAAATTGAATCAAAATATTGAACTGATTAAGAATTGATTCAAAATGCATGCATATACATGTATATACATTGAATAGGTCATAGCAGGGAAGCTAAGAAGAGGAATAAA
>JASFAX010001045.1:0-53476 GCA_030737875.1 Allium sativum | reverse complement strand
TATTTAACCGCAAGCCGTCCTGACATAATGATGAGTGTATGTTTGTGTGCACGATTTCAAGCAAATACGAAAGAGTCACATTTAAGAGCAGTGAAACAGATTCTAAGATATCTTAATAATACTAAGGACTTCGGTTTTTTTATCCCAAAGGATGTCCATTCGAATTAGTATCTTACAGTGATGTTGATTTTGGTGGATCCTGAACGGATAGAAAAGGTACAAGTGGTACGTGCCATTTCATTGGAAAATCACTTGTATCTTGGTTTAGTAAGAGACATAATTGTGTATCACTCTCTATATGTGAAGCATAATACATATCTGCTGCTTTAGCTTGTGCACAGGTAATCTATATGCAACAAACACTCAAAGATTTTGGAGTAAATTTAACCAAATCTACAATATATTGTGATAATACAAGTGCGATAAATTTATCCAAAAATCCAATAAATTACTCCAGAACTAAACATATAGATATCCGACATCATTTTTTACGTGACAACATAGAAAAAGATATTATCAATTTAGAATATGTCTCAACTGAAAATCAGATTGCAGATATATTCATTAAACCACTATTAAAAAATTCCTTTATTAAACTAAGACATGAATTAGGGATAATATCAGCTAAATATATATAGCTTAGTATAATAATACTTTAGTTTGTAAAGCAAGTTCGCACTCTTATTTAAAACACTAGCTAAATGTAGAATTTTCCTAAAAACTCTCATTTTACTAGAGTATTTCTCTGGCTATAGCTCTTTTATAATACCAACCACATATTTATCTCTTAACCTCACCTATATAAACTTATGTCGCTTTTCAAAAACAAAACATAAATTATCAAACCCCAAAATCAACAATGTCCTCTAACAACTCAAACTCATCAATAAATATTACTTTCACAACAGATGGTTCGTCAAACACTCCACAATTTGCCACACCAACTACTAGAAATAAACAACAATGTCGATGGGGTAACTATCACACAGGGTCTACTCCTGATGCAAAGAAGGCGAAAAGGGTTCTACTCACATCAACAGACACGAAAAAGAAAGTAGATGAAATTCATCACTATCAAACAGAACAAATAGCACTCCAAAAAGAACTATATTTTGAGCAAAAGGTCACCGCGACACGTTTAAGTCTTCTCGAAAAAATGATTTATAAATTCCGTGGACAAAAAATGAAGGATGTTTCTTCACCTTTACCAATTCCACCGGACCCTATGGATCCTTCATCATCTTATCGAACTGAGAAAGACCCGGTGAATCCTACGACGAAATACTATACCTTCTCTCCCCAACGACCATCGTATAGTCCAAATTATTGGGACAAGAATTAAAAAGCTAATGAAGGGAAAAGCTTTTCAACACCGACGAAGACTCCACCCTCGAAGAATTAACTCTTGTTTGATATTATTATTATTATTATTTATTTTTGTCTTATCAATTCTCTATTAATATTTTTTTCATTTTACAGAAATTTTTATAAACAGACGTCTGAAACAATTCAAACAAACGTCTGATTATAAGGAGAATAAATTTTCACCTTCGAAACAGACGTCTGACTAACAAAAACCAGACGTCTGAATAGTGGCCAAAATGAACTATATTCTTGCGGATTTAAATTTTTTGAGAATCGGACGTCTGCCTGAAAAATTTCAAACATCTGATCCACGGGTCAATAATTTTCTACCACCAGAAATGGACATCTGACCACAAATAATCAGACGTCTGAATTTACCCAAAAATGAACTGTTTTCTTACGGCTTCGTACTCAACCAAAAACAGATGTCTGTTTTAGTATTTCAGACGTCTGAATTCAAACGGACGTGTTTTTTAAAAGGGGACACATCCTTTGCCAACCATCATAACTCTTCGTCATTTTACTTTTCACCTTTTCATTTTTTTACCTCCTATAAAAACCTTAGCCCCCAATTCTCAAAGTCACCTCAAATATTAAATCTTTTACCACATAATCATGGCAAATCGAGGAAAACATACAAGAGAAAAAGAATCAAATCCTCCTTCTGAAGAATTAACTCAAAAATGGCTATGGGATGATACCGCCAAGGCAAGATACAAATCAATGAAGGATTCCAAACTCTTCGAAGATTCTTTCGTAAAGTTTGATGCTTTCACAAGTTATAGGCTACAACAATATGCTAGACACTTTCATTTTGAATCACCAGTTAATTATAATACAAATAATGTCAAAATCTATCCTTTACTAGTGAAGTTGTTTTTGGCAAATTTGAACCTCGATCATACTAAACCTCAAGTCAAAAAGGATTGCGTTTGGTCTTGGGTTTGTGGAAAACGTGTTCTTCTTTCAATGCAACGATTAGGACAAATTTTGCAATGTGCTTAGCAAGGACTTGATATCGATACAATATAAGTAGATATGTCTACAAGGGATGAGATATCACACAAATTCCTTTCTGATAATCTCATTAAAATGCATGAACTTACTTCCACTCATCTCCGACCACAAGCTCGCTTACTAAATCGCATACTAGTCCGAACCATTCAACCCCACAAAGGAAGTTACGAAAAAGTCTACAAATGAGATTTCCAAGCCTTATATGCCATATACTCAAATAAGCAAATCAATTGGGCAAAGATCATCATGGATGAATGGACGAATATCACATATAAGCGAAAGTATAAGACTCTACATTATAATGCTTATATTACTCGAATCCTTAACGCTTGTGAAATAACCATACATAATACTCCTTCGCTAAGCATCAAAGAAATTGGTCCAAAGACCTTGAAACTTATGGATATTGATCCTAATCCTGCTACTTTGGAGTATATGTCTCTTGCAACATGGACTGAACATGTAGCATCACAACTAGAAGCAATTATAACTGAGCCTTCCCACCGTCGTCAACTTAGGGAAGAAGAAGAAGAAGAAATTCAAGTCATCTCTCCCGAAACTTCTTCAAAACAAGCCTTAGTTACCCTTTCACGCAATCAATCAAAAATTCATAAAGAGTTAAAACGTTTTCAAAAGCAAACAAACAAAATTTTTGACTCCATCAAAGGGTTTTAAAACAAAATTTGGGAAGCAGTTACGTCCACCGGGACCTCTTCTAGCCAAGCTCATGCTCCGGCCCCATTTCAATGGTCATCTAGTTTGGTCGAAGAAGTTCCCGATAGTGCATCTGAACATGGATGATTAGTAATTTAGTGTACGTATTTTTCCTACAAAACTATTAAGTGGTGTGTAATATTTTGGTACTTATCTCTCTATTTCAGCATAAAACTCTAGTATGTGCTATGTTATGTTATGTCTGGATATTATATTTATATGGTATGTTTTTGTGTAATGCATAAATACTTAAGTTTTTGCATAAGTATTCCTTTTTGTCAAATAATAAAGGGGGAGAAACAAGTAATGATATATGCATATTGACAGGAGGAGCTTATATAGTTGTCATTAGTCAAAAAAGAGAGAATGTTGAATCTTGCTATATAGCGTTTTGACTATGAAAACTATACAAGCATATATATTATATCGACTAACTCTGTTTTGCAAGAAGATATTCGACAAGCAGATTCAAGAACACAAAATGAAGATTATATATGTTGTAAAAGTCTATTAGTCCTAAATTTAAATGTTAAAGTCTTCCTTGATGATTACACACACACACACACACACACACACACACACACACACACACATATATATATATCACACTAAAAAGAGGCAAGGAATAAGTTTTGCCTAGAAAACAGATGTCTGAAATAAATCTGACAGACGTATGTTTGCTAGGACAAATTATATTTTACATAATATTCAGACGTCTGTTTTGAATTTTTCAAACATCTGAATCTGCTATGAAATACACTATTTCTTTGCTGTTTTGTTTTTCAAATCAAAACAGACATCTGAAAATTATTTTCAGACATCTGATTACGAAGAGTTGCAACCTATTATGAAAAGTCACAACTTTCTAATCCATATCTCTTGATCAAATCTCTTTGTGATCAGTTGTAGCTATTTACATATTATAAATAGAGACTTGATTAACTGATCCAATCACCGAATTTTATTCTAACTCTTTCTATATTATTCAAAGCTCTCTAATCTCCAAAAGCACTCTATTTTCAATTACTTGAGATTTGAATCTTCCATAATCTTTCACAAACTTCACGTCTATCATCAAGGAAAGATTATAGGAAGGGTGTACTTCATATTGACATATTACTGTTATCAAGAACACATATAGTCATTAACTATTCTGTATTGAGAAAGTCCTCTTCAGCAGTTGAGGCATGAAATCTCGTTCAGCTGTTCGGGTAATTGTGAACCTATAACTCCGGGTTAAGTGAGGGTGTTTGTGTTAGTGAAATATCAGAAGGAAGTCTGGGACTGGACGTAGGACAGTGGTCCGAACCAGTATAAATCGACTCTGTGATTTTTACTTACGGCTACTACTACTCTGTTATATACATTCATATTTTACTCCATACGATGCTACCACTACATAGTCACTTTCACATTACTCTATGCGTGGTTGCCTTTAAATAACCATTACGTCTCCTTCTTATCTAAGCTTTTTCACGAAATCGATCTGAGCTTCGCTGCCCTAATTTCTTCAATCATATCAGATCTGAGCTCGCAACCCCTAATTCCTCAACTAACTACACTTCCATTCCATGCGCTTCAATTTCAGGCAACTATTTGCGTTGCTAGTTATTCAACCGATTGAATGGGAAGACTGGAAGTCTGGCACCTACGTGGAGTCACTTAAGAGAGCAGCAACTCCTCTTTTGTCAAATTGTATCGCGTCTCGTCGTAGCACTTTGTTTTTCTGTGATGGTTCGTTTTTCCAAAAAGGGTCTTCAATGTTCTCCTGTTTCTCGTCTTGTGGGTAGATCAACGAAGTTGTTTCTGTGAATTTTTGTGGTTAAGTTTTTTAGATCTGGTTTCTGGTTCATTTATCTGGTTGCCTGATCTCGGGTTTTGTGGTATGTAATGTAGCATTGCTGCTTGTTCCACCTTGTCAAAATGTACTCCGTTTGGTTATTGCCTAGGTGAGTATCATCACCGTCGATGGGCTATCCACGAGATGCTCCACACTGAACTTAGCCGATATGAGTGGTGCTGTGTATGGCTCGCTGGGGAACCTCCGAACATTTGCAGGTTGGCAACGTGGAAAAAGGAAAGTCATAATGTAAAGTCCCATCTCCAAGTGTTGGTCTATACCTCTTTTGAGATGGGTTGGCAGGTAACTAGGTAGCCGTGCACAACATTTGTATGGCTCAAGAAGTCAGTGTGGAAGTGACGTGCCTCTATGTACGCTTGTCTTTGGGCGTGGCTCAAAGAGTCAATTTGTGATGTTGTTTCTTCAGCAAGTGTTAATGTAATGTAACTCATGTATTTAATTGTTTTTACAGTATGTAATTGCTTCCTGCGTGGAGGTTTATTTAGTAGTCTTGTAAATTAGCAAGCTCCTATACTGTAATCTTGGACAGATCTGTGGACGATCCACAATAAATACCGTAGGCAGTGAACGGTCCACTTTAAAATCCAAATAGTAGTCTGGCAATCTGCCACACTCCTGTAACTATTATAATTATCATTTGTTATAATAATAAGTGTTACAGTACACTATAAAAATCGGTTGGTTATGCCAAAAAAAAAGGTGAATTTTCTAATCTTTGTTAAATTGGGAGAGGTGCAGCCATTTGCAATAGAGTTTGTTGATGTTTGAGGTTACCTCTTGTGGTGCAGAAGCTATGTGAAAGTGGTGAAAGTTTTGAGCAAATATTTGCCAAACAACCTGTACTCATGTAAATATTTAGTTAGAGGCAAATATTTGATTAAAAATGAAGGATAAATATAGGTCGGAAAAAAAAAATTTGTTGGGGAAGCAATCTAAATTGCTCCTGGTAATTTTTTTCCTTTGTAATAAAAAAAGAAATCATCAAAATATGTGATACAAGGATGTCAGAATGATCACAGTTTTTTTGATTTAACATGGAAAATGGAATTGAAAACTAATAAGTTTATTAAAATATATCACGTTTTTAATGATGAAATATTGACCCTTCAGTGCATTTCTCTCTGATTCATAATAATATGTTCCTTATCTTCTCTTTAGAATGAAAAGTAGATGTTCAAGTATGAATATCAACAATAACTTATCCAGATTAATTTAACATTAAATAGTTGCTTATGCGACTTACCTGAGATAAATAATTATAGGCATATAATTTTTATTTCAAAATTTGAAAGCATGTATGACTATTTCTTTAATGAGTGTATATGATAAAATATAGGTTGAAATCTACGAAACAAAAATCTTATGAATCTGCTGGATTGTAGTTCCGTAATGGAAAAGAAAATTTTAGATTTCATGAAGTAGATTTCGAATTATGTCAAAATCAATTTTCTTTAAAAATCGCGGTGCGGTAGTTTTGAACTATAACGATTTATTAAATAAAATATAAGGATAAATTTTAAGAAAATAAAATAGGAATTTCTAGAAAGATAAGTTTTAAAGTTCATCGTTTAGCTGAGAAGTGATGTACTGTCGAGATATCACAGTGTGGTGCGTAGAAGATTTAGTCCCAAAAGGCTTTATAATAATATATGTATGTGTTATCGAAATCACTGTGAGATATATTTTTGAATCAGTAAAAATGTTCGATTATTACATTGACCGTAGTTGGATGTATGAAGTTAGAATTGGAATGAAAGACTCAGTGAAATAACATTTCTACAATGGTGTAAATGAATTTGTTAGATTTGCAGTATCTAATAATCGAAATTACGAGGAGCTTCGTTGTCCGCGTAGTAAGTGCAAACTGATGAGGTTTTGGAAACCAGACATCGTTAAAGTACATTTGTATGAATCAAGTTTTGTGCCAAATTATTATTTATGGGATCGCCATGGAGAACTTGTTGCGCCAGATTATAAGCTTATAGAAATAAAGCACACATCACATTACTATAAGTATGATCCTTTTGTATTGGCAAAGCAAGCATTACAAGTTTACTTGCTCTGTATCCGTCCTTAAAAAGTGATAAAGCAGATTGATCTGCTGTAATTAAAACAAAGGCAAGATTTACGTTTGAAGGAATTGCTATTCCAGACGATGCAGCGTATCAAACGGATGCAAATCAAAACGATGAAATAATAATTGCTAATGATGTTAATTTAGGGTCTTTGAATGATGAAACAAATTTTTTAATAGAAGCATTTGAGAATACACAGAACAACGATATAGATTATGAGACCGAGACTGGATCAAAAAATGAAGAAGACTACTATTATTTGTATCATTAGTTGTTTACGTATATTTTGAAGTTTAAAGACGTTGTGAGCTATGATGTATAATGATATGTTTTATATGATGTGTTTTGTTGTGAACTTATATGATGTGTTACGGTTATCTATATATTTACTTTACCATGAAGGCGATATTGTGGACTATTATCTGGTTCTTCTTCTTTTATGTAAATGGATGTTGTAGTTGCATTTGATAATATATGTTGCATGAGTTTATTTGATAATGGATATGCTTAATGATATATGTGTTATTATTATACGAAATAATATGTTTGTGACATATATGCCTACTAGACGCCGACCTACCCACAGTTCAGAGGCACGTGCGAACGTTACAGCACCGGATTTACGTCCGGTCGTAAAGCTTGTACCCAAGTCCACAGGGTAAGTTTTTAATTTCGTAAAAGTTTAGTATTCAAAACTTATTAAATGCTAATATCGTACTTTCTGCAGGGGGTTTGATATTATTCTTGGAGATGTTTTATATGTGTCTAGAAATGTATATATCGCTAGTTGGACACATGCGTGAGTCCACTGGGACGATATTCTTATGCATATTAGGAATGTCATCCTCGCGGAGGTTCTTGTAAGTATAAATATATTTCTCATTTACAAAATTATATAAAATATGTAATACAATTTGTTTGTTAATTTATAGGTTGTTGTATGGGTCCGAGACGAAGATATGGATCTTTTCCTCACCGTATGAAACCAAAAGATGAGGAAAAATTATTCAGACAACGTATACAATAAAAAAGCAGCGAGGAAGAGGCCTCCATGGATGAGCGAGGAGGTCTACGGCGATTTACAGAAATTGTGGGCCACAGAAGCAGCGAGGGTAAGCTAATTAAGCTTACTTTTAATTTCTATTTTGTATGTCAATCAATTAATCATATAATTAAATATACAGGAGCTTTCAGAGTGAAACCAAGCAAACGTGCTCAAAAATCCTGCTTTGCATTGGGGTGGGTCTAAGTCCTTCTTCCAGCATCGCCGCGAATAGGTGAAATCACATTTACAGATAGTTCTAAACTTTTTTTAATTGTATTGATAAATTCCAAATATATATTGTATAATTTCAGATGTCGACTCTCCATCGGGAGCCTACACTTGTTGAGGTGTTTACACAGACTCACACTGTCGAGCAGACGGACTAGGAGGGTAACACCTCACATACCTGGACGGATGCTAAGTCCCGTCGAGTGATGGTTAACATTCGTAATAATTTGTACTTCACACATTTAATTTGAAATTGAATATTTAATGTATTCCATAATTGTCCGCTATCGCAGGACGAATACTCGACGGCGCTAAATGCTGGAGTGGCGCAGTTAGGTCACGAGACGGACGTGGAGGTGTGCAATCGCATTTAGAACAAAATCATCGACCCACCTACCAGGAGTAGACACTACGGTTTTGGAAACATAGAGGTAAAGTGTTTAATTAAAGGATTTAAACATATCAAAGTGCTATTAAAGGTTTGACATATATAAACATATTCAAATATTATTATATATACTCAGATCCATACTGGCATGTTTAATTATGATCACTACTAATTCATGTCCTTAGGTACACAATCCACGTAAACAAATATCACTCTGTATGAAATGTTAATTTATCTCATACTAACATGAATAATTTCTTTAAATTTATGACATACCATTGAACTACACTATTATTAAGTCATCACGTATTTTACACCTAAGTTTATCCATATAATTTGAAAATTAATGAACTACAATACATTTATCTCATACACGCTTATAATATGATAATTACAGATAGGGGGACTCAGGCCTCTTAAACAAGGCGTCAGGAGGAGGAAATCGCCATGCTTCGACATCATGTTGCAGCTCTGGAGGATTTTCAGAAGAACAAGCTCGAGACCGTGTTGGATGAGTGGATTGCTACATATCTTCAGGAGCATGGGGTAATGCCGCCGAGTGAGCTTGGTACCATGGAAGAGGACGAGGAGGACGACGACGATGAGAGGATGAGTAGCTACGTACTTGTCCCTTTTTTTTATTTTGGACTTGATTTGTAAATATAAACTACTTGTTGATTTTTGATTTTGGACTTGAGTTGTTTGTGATGGTTTGTGGAGACGATGATGGTTTGTTTATTTGATGTGGACGTGATATTGGTTTTTGGACTGTTTATTGTTTATATTTATCGTTTATTAGCTATTTAGTCGTGTATTATAGCATTTATGTTGGTTTATAGCATTTATTGTTGTGAATTTGAGTATATATGAGGTGATGGAATGTGAAATTGATTGTATATGAGTTGCGAATATGTTGGGTTTGAGTTGGTGTGGATTGATGGATTGTTAGCCGCTGGAAATCGAAAAAAATATTATAGTTTAGTGACGGCTAGTGACGGACTTCAGGTCATTTATGGTGATGGCTGGTGACGGCTAGTGACGACAATTTACACAGTTTTGCTAAGAATAGCAACGGTTAGCAACGACAATTTTACCATCTATTGCCACGGTTAGTGACGGCCTATTTGCCCACGGTTAGTGACGACTTGTAACGACTATAGAAAATTCAACCGTTTGTCCACGTGGCATGTTTGTCATCGCTAACCGTCGCTAAACTCGACGCTATTTGCTTAGCGTCCATGTATTTGGTGACGGCAGTTAGTGACGGCCGTCGACGGTTATTTGTCATCACTAACTGACTCTTTTCTTGTAGTGATAGAGTCTGAGTTTGTTCACATCACCAACTCACACCACTAGAATAAAACACTCGGGGCTGATTGGTGAAAATCAAAGATAAAATTAAATACCAAAGTATTGTAGATAAATCATCAAAAAAAGACAAGTTCCACATAAATGGAAAATGTTTCATCTTCAATGAATTGCTACAAAAGATGCAACTATTTGCAACATTTAAAGATATGTATGTAAAATTTTCATATAGTAGCACATTTTTCACTTGACTGTCAGAATATTATGGATATATCTACAATTATTTATAATAATTGCAAATATTTCTACAACTATTCTTTCGTCTTTCAATATATTGCAGTCTACTGTGTGAATAGTTGCAGAAATATCTGTAGTTATTCACAAAAATATGCTTATATTTCAGTAATGTTTTTTATAATTCTTCCGTGAATATTTACATTTTTTGAGGTTTTTTATATACAGTAGCGAAACACGAAAGTATAATACTATAATAAAACAAGACCCGATTTAAATGTGAAGTTACAGAAGAAACTGTTTTGAATGATCTTTGACAATAGGATTGTCACCCTAATTTCCACTATATGAAAACCATGAGTACGACAACCACAAGAAGGGCAAACCCATTTGACAATTTGATATACATTTCATTCAGTTTAAATTTTTAATCAGATAAGCCTCATTTTTTGCACTGACCTATTAACACACCATTAATTTAGGCTTTCCTCGTATAACTCCAAATAAGACATTGAAATTTACGGTAACGGTGGAAAACCAAAAATGAAAAAAAGCAAAAAACAGACTAAGCAAGAATATCACAAATAATACTCCGTCCAGTGATAACAAAAGGAATGCTTTACTTTCAGGTCAGAAAATCAGTTATCCAATATTTGGGGCAACAAATGAGCAGAATCACTGAACCGACTGATTAATGAACCATCATAAGTATACCCAGATCATACTTTGTTTTGAAAATATTATAATTATATTACCAAAATCTATGAAACAGAGTTTGAGGTTAACGATTTTTTTTTAAAAAGAAAAGCATATGATGTATGTATTAGTATAGAAACAACACAATATATCAAGAATGCTTCAGTACAAACAACAAAGAGCAATAATAAACGTATTTACGATAATTTATTTTGTTAATCATTTCAACAAGGCAAATAAATTATTTGTTAAAAGCTTCAATGCGCAGAGAAAAGTAGATTTGGAAAAGGAATAAACAGCAAATGCAATGCATACATCTGTTGACTGCTGTGTAGGGTGATTTGTAGCGGGCTGACATGAATAAAACAATAGCATTTAGCAGAAGTTTTTAAGCACAAAGAAGCAAATTTGCAGCAGTAAACTCAAAAAAAGAACATATAGTTTACATCACAACTAGCGGTCGGATTTATACCCATAATACAAACAGAAGTTTTAGGCATACTTCAGCATAGAAACATGCCCAAGAGGCCAAGACTTGTTTATTAATACTTATATTGCTAGCACTTAGCAGTGCCTTAGTAAGTTTTAGGCATACTTGAACTCTACTCTTTACCACGATGCTCGCGATAATAAGCCCTTGGATCTTCCTCAAAACGAGCTCTCTCGATCAACTCCCCATTCTTGCCTGGTGCTTTCATCATTTTGGGAGCTTCACTTTCTTTTTCTATAGTCGGTAGCTATTTATAAACGGTATACCAGTTTATAAACGGTATACCAGTTTATAAGCAAATGTTAAAAGCTCTCGCGATAATAGGCCAAGACTTGTTTATAAACGGTATACCAGTTTATAAGTATACCAATGAATATTTTACCATCGGTAACGGTAAATTATCGGTAGCTATTTTTGATTTACCAATAGTACTGGTACGGAAATGGTTCTCATGTATCGGTAGCGGTTACCATTACCATAACAGCCCTAACTATACAGTGCGATGGTAGAAAATGCAAAGAAAGGTAAGAAGCGGGGGAATATGAAAAGCTACAACAATCCAATGATACAGATAGGTCCCTCTCGCGTACAGCATGAGAGAGGGATGAAGTTCTTATCTCCATCTAGGACTTGTTCTTTAAACACTAGTACTACTGTTACTTTTTCAACTTTTCTTCCTTTCTTAACAAAAAAGTAGTCTAAAGCACTCAAAGACCCTTTGTCTTTCTCTGCTTTTTAATTACTAATACAGCATAAAGTCTTAAAGACTTGATTAATGTTTACTTACAAAACATATTTTTACAGTATTATCTTCAATTGAAGTGTATCCCAACCATTACTTTTACACCTTATTAATTTACCTTCCTATTTACATATTATTTTTCCATAGAAATCGATATAATGGTGTTTCCTTATTAGTATTAAGTGTTTTAGGGTCCAATTTTTTGCAGACAGTAACCAAAAAAAAAAAAAAAAGAATCAACGTTGCTGCCTTTGGATCATGAGTTTTTGGTTGTGCCCTCCCCAACAAAAATTTCTAGCTACGCCACTGCCTGCACAAGCATAGAATTTCAAGCTGGTTTGAAGTGCCAGCACATTAAACAGTTACAGAACAGAGGAAAGGCTAGAGCTAACAAAAAAAATATATATACGAATTTCAAAAAACTTGACAAGAATAGAAGTGAGTCCATAAAGCAGCATCATCATCGCTCACATCAGAACTAGCATCATCAACATGCGGATCTGTCAGCTCAAGAAAGTCGAAAAATAATTTGGCAAGGCCAGGAACATAAAAGTCGGACTCTATGGAGTATATGAAAGATCTATCCCAAGACTCATCTTTAAGAATCCTCCTATTATGCTCACCATACGACCCATCAATAGCAAGATAAAGCTCATCATATAGAGCCAAGTAAAATAACAATTGCTGATCATCAGCAACGTCTGAAATGAAGCGGTGAAAATTTTCATTTTGAGTATCATATCTCATGTCTAAGGCAATATATGTTGTTGATCATCGTATGTTACATGTCGTTACTACATACTACTTACTGTGTTGTTGATCATGTATGTTTTCCAACCAAACTGGTTAAATCATTAATTCAACATGTAAAACGATAAATCAAATTATATTTTTGTTCGCATACATACTAAAATAATAATATCTTTAGAGATACAATTGATAATAACCATAAAGATACAAATGATAATAACCTTTTTTGATCGGCATAACATGTACAAAAACTTCTAATTTAAACCATTACGAAGGCAATAATTTGCCTGTATAAGATCATTTCAACAAGGCAAATATATTTGTACTTACAAAGTAACACAAATCAGAAGTTAAAGAAGGACAAAGTAATTATTAAAAATATAGAAAGAATTGGATTTCACGTTACTCACAGCAGGTATACGTGGAGCTTATAACATATGTTGGAGAGCATCTGCAGCGGTTTACGAATCGTAAAACTAAGACTCATAATATTACAGGGTTATATGCAACAAATGTCCCAACGGGCGGACGCTGATTAAATCAAACCGATAAAGTTTGACACTGATTTAATCAGTGTCTTATGTTTAGGCGCTAATTAAATAACACTCGGTTCTCGGACGTTGAGAGCGCTTAGACATTGCACTCTACCGGTCCTTGTACCCATGCCCCCTCATAATTCACATTTTTAATTATTATTTTTATTCAATATCGCATCATTTTGTATCAGTATATGGTAAACGACAGTTTAGATTGAATGCAATATATGTTGTTATGTGTTGTTGATTATTGTATGTTACATGTCGCTACTACATACTACTTACTGTGTTGTTGATCATGTATGTTTTCTAACCAAACTGGTTAAATCATTAATTCAACATGTAAAACGATAAATCAAATTATATTTTTGTTCGCATACATACTAAAATATTAATATTCTTAAAGAAACAATTGATAATAACCATAAAGATACAAATAATAATAACCTTTTTTGACCGGCATAACATGAAATACAAAAACTTCTTATTTTGAACCATTACGAAGGCAATAATTTGCCTGTATAAGATCAGTTACTTGATTGTGTAGTTTCGTAATCTTTTCTTCTAATTTTGTAGCATAACTAATAACCCAAGAAGAGAAACGATCATCTAACCACTATCCAAATTCAAATCCATTTGGATGTAGCAGATAACGATAATATCGACAGCCAACGTCGTTTTCATGTTGGACAAGTAGAAGTGGTGCTTCAAAACCACAGGAGCATGCAATATTTGTTGATTGTACCTCATCGACTTCAACAGCATTTTGGACAGGAAGAATTACACCGTGTGACATTTGGGTACGTTGAGAAAGTTGTTGTTGCAAATGGTCTATTTGTATTTGATACATCCCTTCTACAAGTACTCTTTATCGCAATTCCTCGTAATATTGCCCTTTCATTTCAATGTATCGTTCAGTCGGTTCTCTGGGTGAAGATGGATTAGAATTTGATGGTCCAAACGGAATGTTGGTGTAAACGCATGAGGATGAATGCGAAATTGGCATTTTTATGAGTTGGATTAAATTTCCTTATTAGTTTATCTCATATTCGTTGGTATTTATAATGACAAAACAATGAATGCTCAATGGTTCATTTGAAAAATGAGTGAATGCTGCCAAATGCAAAGAAAACCATGCAATGTAGTTATAATCACCGAATGCGACTGGACACTGTAGCCATTTTCTTTAAATAACCTGGTTACAGTCTTCGTCCTGACACTGAATGCGACTAAACACTACATCCATTTTCTTTACATAACACAGCTACACTATTTGTCCTGACAATGGATGCGAAAGGACACAATATCCGCTTTCTTTACATAACGTGGCTACATTATTTGTCCTGACACCGAATGCGACTGGACAATGCGACTAGCAGCAACATGTCTCGTAGTTGAGACTTTATAAACTTAGGACTCCTAATGGTTAAATGTTCATCATCATCTCTGAATTTAAATATAACCTACTGAATAAAAATGTCCACCATTTATTTGTCTTCTTTGGAGTTACTTGTTCTCGTGAAAATATATCTTGAAGTTAATCGTAGATGTGATATTATGTTGCGTACAGGTGGGGGGTCTAAACCATGAAATGTTATTGAACATGGTGACAGAAGGTTATAATTACTGTTGACCAGCCTTTCGGCAAGGCAGTCACACAAAGGATTATGACTTTCTAAGTACTCGAAACTTGAGTACGAACTTTGAAAAACATGCAACAATTTGGTCAAAGTCGCAGAGTGCTCAAAAGGTTGGAAATATGGTTAACTCGTAGATCGGTATTCATTAACTCAAAACCCCGAATCGACATCCTCGGGTCGGTGAAGACCCCGGATCAACACGGTTTTGGGATCAATAATTTTGGTTCTATGGGTGTTTGGTATCCCCGAAGATATGTCCTCGTTTTTCGTATTCCCATGCAAAACTTTGAGATGCGAAATATGGCAGCATGCACGAATCGGTATTGAGGCATTGCATAGGATTTTGTATCCCAACTGGGATACGAAGGAATCAGGTTGGAATTCAAAGATTCATTTGAGGCGTGGAGTACGAAGTTGCTTTTCGTATCTGGAACTTCGCATTCCAACAACACGAAGACGAGATAAATTTTCGTATTCGACATTGATATGAAGTGGGTCGATGATGGATCGAATTCTTCTAACTTTGGGAAGTCGAAAGAACATTTCGTATCAGGCAATTTGGAGGAAGTCGGTTTGAAACTTCTCTGACTTGGGGAATACGAAATACAATTTAGTATTTGGGTCTTTGGCTTTGCAGTGGAGTTGGTTTTCCAGATCGGCACAGAGCAATTTGTACTCCACAATACGAAATACAACTCAGTTTGCCTTGAGAGCAATGCTTCGACTTGAGGCTTAGGAAAATGGTGGACTCCCAAGATTCGTACTGATACCCAGATCGGTATTGGTCACGGGATACGAATTCTCGTATCTCCTTACCTATAAATAGCCCAGCACTTGGTTATTTTCACGATCTTTTGGGTTTTTCATTCATGCACGTGAGAAGCTTGATCTTGGAGCATCTTAATGGCTTTCTACTTGGTTTCTACGGCTTTGGAAAGTCTCTTTGACTTATAAACTTCATATAGAAGTTCTATTAAAAAACTTTGGCAATTGGATTGGATATTGGCTTGCTTTTTGGGCATTGGAACATACGTAGAACTTTTGAACTTAGAAAGATTTTAATGGTTACTTAGTCCTTGTAAGGAATTGGCAAGGACTTTGCCATTCTCCAAAACTTTGTAAATTCGAAGCAGTGGACTTGGATTACTCTTGTAATTGTAATGACTATGATAAATAGTTACGACAAAGTGAACGTAGTGCTAGTGTTGAAAAACTATAAACTTGATGTTATTTACATTTCTACACTTTATGTATGGTTTTTTTTGGATAATTTGCGTCGTTGGGGGTTGGCATGTATGAGTGACCAATTTCTTACGTCAACATTTTGGCGTGCCAAGTAGGTGCGTTGGATTAACTTTGGATAGGGATCGCTTAAGGAAACAAAATCTCTTGGATTTTTCTTAAATTAAGCATGGTTAAAAGGAAACAGATCAATTTGGCTCGTTCGGAAAGAGCAGAGATAGAAGAAAGTCACGAAATTTCCTCTACTGGACATCCGTCTAACTATGTCACTCGTGAGGATATCGACGGAGTTGCTAAGGATTTGACGAAGGACTTGACTTGTCGTTTGGAGCAACAAAAAGAGCATTTCCAATGGAAGGAAGCTACTATGAACGCTCTTTTCAAAACTAGCAATGATAGCTAATTGTAAAAAATACATTTATCGCAACTGATAGAAAAGGCAATTGCTAACGGTTTTTTTTTTTTTTTTTTTTTTTTTTTTTGCAATTGATAAAAAAGAGCTGTTGCAAAAAAATTATTTTTTGCAATAGCCTAAATTTACCACTTGTTAAATCTCATTTACTACAACTGCTACATAATGCCAGTTGTTAAAGACTATTATTGCAACTGTTATATGGTGCCAGTTGTGAATAACTGGTTGCAATAGTGTATTTTTTCTTGTATTGTACGTAAATTTGGTCAAAAAGATTTGGATGTCCTTACATTGATTTATTTAATTTTTAAAGGATCTGTAATATTTAAGGTTCGTTTTATGTATTAAGCTTAACAATAAAATATAACTATTTGTTATGTAATGCTCAGTGAATTGTCTTATAATAAACTATTGCATCGTGCAGCTACTACATGTTGTAACTGTTGCGGTGCATTGTCAAATTATGAACCTTAACAATGTGTAGTCATTTCAATCAATAGACGTGTTAGCTCAAGTGAAGACAAACACATTTTTGCTTTCAAACAATTGTACATATAAATATACAAGCTTTATTCTCTTTCCTCACAGTATCTTATTCAAATAATTGTGTAAACTCATATGGTTCACACATATTTACTACTCGCAGTAATGTCATCAAGCCCTTCGTCTATAGATTCTGACGCCAATTACCAACCGTTATACACCAATAAGGATTTTCTTATCGATTTTCAAGAGCAACACCATGAGGACATCCATAGTGAGTTAAACACAGTGTGTCGTACATATAATATGCCAAGATAAAACTTAAAATGTATGTTCACTTGGATTTCTTTCAGATATCAAACTGCTAGGATTACAACTCAATTTAAGTTGTTAAAGTTGATATCTTTCCCTAGTGAGAAAAAATATACTTCTAATATTCTAACCAGATCATTTTAGCGGACCATTTAGTTAAACGGAGAATGCATTTGCAGCTTTAAGTGAACCATTTATGTAGGCCATTTAAGCGGATCATTTTAATTTGTGATTATTAATTTAAGTGAGTATGTAAAACGAGAAATGTATAAATCAGAACAGTATTGTTAAAACACAACATAAATGTGACGGCCCGCCCCGCACCAGCCTGCATTTCCTCCGAAAGTGCGCTGTCCACATGCCCGACTAGCACGGAACGGTCGCCAAAGAAAGGAAAGAAGAGAATGAACTAATCAAGGAACCTGTAGAATGTCTCACAGCGCATGGGATAAAATATAATAATAACATACTTGACATAAAACAGGCGAGACAGTGCATAAGCTGATAACTAAAATCAACATCAATCATCAGAGCAGCGGAAATCCATATACAGCTTATTACAATTTTCCAAATTTACTGTCTCTAAACAAAAGAAAGCTAAAGTAGAAGATACACCAACAATGCCCAAGCAGTGATCTTCAACAATACAGGGAGAATATTATATATGTATATTACGTGGAAGCCTCCTGCTCGTCTCCGGATCATCTACCCGTGCATCACCAGCTAACCTGTCTCTAGTCTGCTCGTGTGAGCACCCAGAGTAATAAGAAGAGACATAAAACTCTGGGTCAGACATAAAGCCTGGTATGAGCGATAAGCATCTAAACAGGGAAATAACAGGTATACTAAACCATACCTGAACCTGGACCTGCAACCAAAGAGTTAGTACCACATACCGTACAATACTCCAAGGTGCCATAATGAATAGTGTAAAGAATACGGGGATGGGGTATGTATGTCACAATGATAGCAAACAAATCATCCATAGCAACCATCCTCACATCTCTCACTCAGTGCGTAAAGCGTACGACATCTACCACTTTGGAACACTAGACAAACTGAGGTAACGACGAATCCCGACTTGTAGAAACCCCGCCGTGACCAAGCCAAACACTTGGAGTCATGACCAAACATTTCAATGACCCACTTCATTGGTCGTAGCCCTTGGTTCTACCGATGCCATAATGGCCCTGAATCCGCCTTCGTACCTCCTACCATAGTGGTCTAAAGCTATAGACGTCGATAACTCCTTGGCACGCGTCCCACAGCAAAGCCCAACCATGAAGCGAACTCATTGATTCCCATCTAAATCTTGAGCTCTAACTTCTCATCTGGACTTCCCTTGCATCTCGGGTTTTTGGTCGAATTGGAGTTGGTCTTCAGAAGAGTTGTCACGCAGTAACAGTCCTGGAATTCGGTTCGATTCGGTAATCATTGCCCTCGTCTGTTCGGTTCGGGTTTCTTCACTCCGGGTCGGGTCGGTGTCCTCCTCCGGGTCGGTGTCTTCCTCCGGGTCGGGTCGGGTTGCTATCCTCCTTCCAGCTCATGCTCCTTCTTCGATCAGCTCCCTCGTTTCCTTCTACTCCGATCCGATCCGATCACTTCGCTTTACTTCAGTCCGATCCGCTCCGCTCCCTTTTACTCCGATCCGATCCCCTTGTCCACTCCAACTCCAAGCAATGGCCTTCCTTCCTGCCAAGCTCCTTCCAGTGACAAGTCCCAATCCAGTTCGGGTTCCCTTGGCCAGTTCACTAGTCCGATCCGACCCCCTTCTCCGATCCGAACCGGTTCGGGACCTGCACTTTTCTGCAACTTTCCAGCGAGCTTTCTACGCCATTCGACGACGTTTTCGAGCAATTTAACTATTCTAATCAATCATGAAACATACCATGGAGTCATAGCAACATGTAATAGCAACCACAAACAGCAAACAACAATTTAAATGAATCAAAATGAATCAAAGGTGGCTAAAACCTCACGTTTGCCTATAACCCCTCTTAATCATGTTTAAGCATACGATTAGCAAAACACATCGAAATTAACCCAAATTTCTAACAGAGCCTTAAAACATTATTTTAGAAATTTTCAGAATTTTTCCAGAATTTATTTACGTATAAATTCGCTAATCTTCACTAATTACCCCTAATCACCGTAATTAGTGCAAAAACTACGCAAATCACTCACCTTGGCCACAAACAAAATTCTCAGAACTGAAACTCCTCTGATTTGGGCGAGTACTGATGTCCAACAGCAGCTCTAACTTTGCTTTGGTGCTTTTCTCCTTAATTTGATGCCTCTAAGCCTTAATCCTTGATTAGTGAGTGATTTTTGGGTGTTTTAGAGAGATTTAGAGAGTGGAGGCCATGGCTAGGTTAAGGGAAATGAAAGTGGCAGCTGGAAAATGTCTAAAGAAATGTTTTCTAACCCTAATCAGCACCTATATCCCCCTAAACCCGAAATTCCCCTTGGGCCTAGCTGCTAATCACCCGCTTAAGCCCAATTAAGCTGTTTTTCACCATCTGAAACTTGTTTCAGCCATATCTCCCAAACGGTGAGTCCGTTTGGCTAATGTGACCACTCTACGGAAAGAGAAACCATCATCCGGAGCCAATGGAAGTGGTTTCAGGTCAAAATTCCTTTCCAGTCAAAAGTTATGGCCAAAACAGTGCCAACTAGGGGTAAAATGGTCATTTAAAAATCGGGAAAAATCATGAACATAGGAAATGACCCCAATAGTCGTCTCCCAAAGTTACATGACCATACGACTTCGTATGTGACAGAAATAAATATTCTACGATTCTATGATGCGTAGAATGCGGGTCGTTACACTCTCCCCCCCTTAAGAAATTTCGTCCCCGAAATTCCTTAACTCTAAACATACAAAGGATCCCGCATGCCTAACAACCACATACATCAACCAAACATGCAAAACAAGCAAAACAAACCTATCCTAGCATGCGGAAAACTAAATCGAGGTCAAAATCTTACCAGGCAAAGAGTTCCGGGTGTGTCTTCCTAATGTTCTCCTCTGTCTCCCAAGTACAATCATTCTCGTCCTCGCCCCACTGAACCTTGACTAGTTTCACCGCCTTTCTTCGAAGTTGCTTCATGTCGTGCTCGACAATACGGGCCGGCTTGCGGTTCCCAACCGCATCGGGTTCTACTTCGAAGTCCTCTAACTGATCAGGTGAAATAGTCATATCTGAGTCGTGAACGAACTTCCTTAGTTGGGAAACATGAAATACGTTATGAACTCCCGCCATCTTCTCTGGTAAGTCAATTTTATATGCCAAATTCCCGACTAGTTCAAGAACAGGGAATGGGCCAACGAATCTTGGTGCCAACTTGCCTCTCCTGCCAAATCGTATTACGCTCTTCAACGGAGAAATCTTGACAAACACCAAGTCGCCAACGGAGAATTTTAAGTCCCTTCTCCTCTTATCAGCATAACTCTTCTGTCTATCTTGGGCAGCCTTCATTCGTTGTTGAATGGTCTTGATCTTATCTGAGGTCTCTCTCACCACATCTGGTCCAAGCACAAACTTCTCGCCAGTCTCTATCCAACATGATGGTGAGTTGCACGGTCTTCCGTACAAAGCTTCAAACGGAGCCATACCGATACTGGATTAGTAGCTATTATTATATGCAAACTCTACTAGATGCAAATGGTCATCCCATGATCCACCAAAATCCAATATACATGCTCTCCAGAGATCTTCCAATATGCGATTCACCCTCTCCGTCTGGCCGTCGGTCTGAGGATGATATGCGGTACTGAGATGTAATCTTGACCCTAGAGCCTCTTGTAAGCTCTTCCAAAACCCACTAGTGAACAACGGGTCTCGGTCGCTCACAATGCTTTTAGGTACTCCATGAAATCTCACTACCCACTTCATATACAATCCTGCTAACTTAGCTGCCGTTCTGGTCGATTTGACTGGTATAAACCTTGCACTTTTAGTCAGTCGATCTACAATTACCCAAATGCTGTCATATCCCGATCTAGTCCTTGGTAAACCATCGATGAAATCCATCGAGACTTGCTCCCATTTCCATTCGGGAATTTCTAATGGTTGCAACAACCCACTAGGTTTCTTTTGCTCAGCTCTAACTAGCTGGCAATTCATGCACTTGGATATAAACTTCCCAATGTCTCTTTTCATCCCTTCCCAGTAGTAAGTCTGCTTCATATCTCGATACATCTTATTACCACCGGGGTGTATAGTTAGCTTTGAGTGATGACATTCTCTAAGCACTTCATCTCTCAATCCATTTACGTTGGGTACAACAAGCTTTCCATTCTTTCTAAGCCATCTGTCTCGATCAAGCCCATACTTGTTCATCTCCTCATCGATACCCATCTCTAACTTGGAGATGATTTCCAATAGGTTAGGATCGTCCTTCTGACTAGAGCCGATCTGTTCAATCAAAGTGGGTCTGATCGTCAAACTTGCTAACATTTCTGGATCCAATTCGCACTTTGGTCTGAAATCAAAACCCGCGATAAACTCCAGTTGCTTCCATTCAAGGAACATAGCCCCTAAGCTGGCATGTCTTCTACTCAATGCATCAGCCACCGCATTGCCTTTTCCCGGTGTATATGCGATGTCAAAATCATAGGAAGCTAAGAACTCTAACCATCTCTGTTGACGGAGATTCAGATCTTTCTGAGAGAAGAGATACTTTAACGACTTATGATCCGTAAACAGCTCAAATCTTTCTCCTAAGAGATAGTGTCTCCACATCTTTAACGCGAACACGATTGCAGCCAATTCTAAATCATGGGTAGGGTATCTTCTCTCGTGCGGTTTCAATTGCCGACTTGCATAAGCTACAACCCTACCGCCTTGCATCAATACAGCACCCAGTCCGGTACCACAGGCATCCGTGTATACCGTCATCTCTTCATTCCCCTTAGGAATGACTAACACTGGTGCGCTTGTCAACTTGTCCTTTAGACTTTTGAATGCATTCTTGCACCTTTCATCCCAGACAAAAGCTTGATTCTTCTTGGTCAACTGGGTCAATGGTGCTGCTATCTTGGAGAAACCTTGGATAAACTTACGATAATATCCCGCCAACCCCAAGAAACTTCTTACATCTGTTGCACTCTTGGGCGTAGGCCAATCCTGTACCGTAGCCACCTTCGCCGGGTCCACGGCAATACCATTCTCTGATACAACATGGCCTAAGAACCTCACTTCCCTCTTCCAGAAGTGACACTTAGAAAACTTTTCTTTCAATTGGTGTTTTCTCAACACCTCCATCGCTATTCTTAAATGTCCCTTGTGTTCTTCCTCTGTCCTCGAATAGACCAAAATATCATCAACGAACACAAGGACAAACTTATTCAACTGATCTCTGAATACTCTATTCATAAGATCCACAAAATATGCTGGGGCATTGGTCAGCCCGAATGGCATGACCAACCACTCATAAAACCCAGACGGCGTCCGAAATGCCGTTTTAGCTATACTCTCAGCTTCCACTCTAAGCTGATGAAAACCTGTCGCGAGATCCAACTGAGAAAATACTCTCGCGTCACTCAACTGATCAAACAAATCATCTATCCGCGGTAGAGGATACTTGTTCTTCCTCGTCACTTTATTCAATTCGCGGTAGTCTACACACAAATGAAGGGAACCATCCGCCTTGGTAGCAAACACAACTGGTGCTCCCCATTCAGAAACACTCCTTCTGATAAATCCCTTCTTCAAAAGATCGCTGACTTGCACCTCGAGCTCTCGCTGCTCTCTTGGTGCCATACGACGAAGCGGCATCACTATAGGTCTGGCATCTTTTACCAAATCAATACGGAACTCAATCTCTCAGTGTGGTGGAAGTCCGGTCACTTCTTCGAAAACATCCGGATACTGGCCAACCACGGGCAAACCTGACAACTCACTATGCGGAATGTCGAGGGAGTTTAGAAAACTAGCCAATACCCCCTTACTGGGTAGACCACCAAACACTATCCTCCGCCCATCATCCGCTCTAGCCGTCACCAACAAGCCCTCACAGTCTACCACCACCCCATATCTTTGGAGCCAATCTACTCCCAAAATAATGCCAAACCCAGTAAAGCCCTAAACAAAGCAATCACAAACAAACATGCATCCATGACTCGATAGGACCACGTTACGACTAATCATGCTAAGGTTAGTCGAACCACCAATCGGGTTCGTCACTACTAAAGGTCTATCGACAATCTCGGGCTCCAATCCCAACCTATCTACCAGGTCACTAGATATGAAAGAACTGGAAGCTCCGGTATCAAACAAAACTCTAACAGGAACATCATAAACAGAAAGCATACCTTGAATGACGACATTCTTTCCCTTCTCCGCCGCTGTTGGGGCATTTGACGAAGAAGGAATAGCATTAAGAGCGTATGCTTTCACCATTTGCTTTTCTTTAGGGGGTTGCGGACACTTGTCCTTGTGACGTCCCATCTGGCCACAGTTGAAGCACTTCCTATCCGCTGGCTTGGCCCGACAATTACTAGCATAATGGCCCTTCTTACCACAGCTGAAGCACTCAACATCTTGCTTATTCTTTTTCTTCTGGCCATCCTTAGCTTGGTTCTGCTTTCTCTTATTCTGAGAACCACCTTTGCCTCCACCACTTGCTTGTGGTTTTGGCTCTTCTGTAGATGCAACCTCAGTCTTCGGCTTAGGGTAGAGACTTTCCGACCTTAACGCTTTCCCCACAATCGATTCAAACGTCTCATCGATGTGGTTAATAAGTTTTTCCCCCAAGTACTGATCCAAACCAGTTATGAATTTCTCATTCTTTTTCTCGGCAGTATCAATAAGAGATAACCCGTACTTCGACAAAGTGTCAAATTCAGCAATATACTCCGAGACAGCTCTGCCATTCTGCTTGAGCTCCAAGAATTTCTTAAACAACATTGACTTCTGAGCAGCTGGAATGAACTTCTCACTAAAGCGAGCCTTAAACTGCTCCCAAGTAATCTGATCTTCGGGAGTAGCTGCCTTTATAGCATTCCACCAATTCATTGCCCGCCCTTGCAGCTGACGGGACGCTAGCTTTCTCTTCATCGCATCCTCGATACCCAAATCCTCGAAGATACGTTCGCATCTATCCAACCAATCTTGAACATCTGTGGCCGACTCCGTTCCGTGGAACGGTTTCCCACCAAGGTTAGTATAATCCTTATTCAACTTGGCGAAGTCGACCCTCGGCGCCTGCACTATTGGACCACCACCATTTCCACCATTGGGAGCTGCTCTCTGAACATCCCTAAGCATCTCTCTCATGAGGTCTGTAAACATCGTCCTCATGTCAGCAGCATTCCCATTATTGGCTCCCCTACCAGCACCTCTAGTATCTCGGCTCATCGTCAATCTGAAAAAGGAAACGATTAACGATTCCATAGTGGTGCTAGTGCGGTACGACTTCATTCTTATACTACTAATAGTATATATATATAGCTTTTAAAAACCAAAGTAATCACAAATACGCTCTCTCGTATACGTATATTATCTCTCCCTGATAACTTTCCTAGGTTAACTACGCAACCTAGTGCTCTGATACCAAGTGTGACGGCCCGCCCCGCACCAGCCTGCATTTCCTCCGAAAGTGCGCTGTCCACATGCCCGACTAGCACGGAACGGTCGCCAAAGAAAGGAAAGAAGAGAATGAACTAATCAAGGAACCTGTAGAATGTCTCACAGCGCATGGGATAAAATATAATAATAACATACTTGACATAAAACAGGCGAGACAGTGCATAAGCTGATAACTAAAATCAACATCAATCATCAGAGCAGCGGAAATCCATATACAGCTTATTACAATTTTCCAAATTTACTGTCTCTAAACAAAAGAAAGCTAAAGTAGAAGATACACCAACAATGCCCAAGCAGTGATCTTCAACAATACAGGGAGAATATTATATATGTATATTACGTGGAAGCCTCCTGCTCGTCTCCGGATCATCTACCCGTGCATCACCAGCTAACCTGTCTCTAGTCTGATCGTGTGAGCACCCAGAGTAATAAGAAGAGACATAAAACTCTGGGTCAGACATAAAGCCTGGTATGAGCGATAAGCATCTAAACAGGGAAATAACAGGTATACTAAACCATACCTGAACCTGGACCTGCAACCAAAGAGTTAGTACCACATACCGTACAATACTCCAAGGTGTCATAATGAATAGTGTAAAGAATACGGGGATGGGGTGTGTATGTCACAATGATAGCAAACAAATCATCCATAGCAACCATCCTCACATCTCTCACTCAGTGCGTAAAGCGTACGACATCTACCACTTTGGAACACTAGACAAACTGAGGTAACGACGAATCCCGACTTGTAGAAACCCCGCCGTGACCAAGCCAAACACTTGGAGTCATGACCAAACATTTCAATGACCCACTTCATTGGTCGTAGCCCTTGGTTCTACCGATGCCATAATGGCCCTGAATCCGCCTTCGTACCTCCTACCATAGTGGTCTAAAGCTATAGACGTCGATAACTCCTTGGCACGCGTCCCGCAGCAAAGCCCAACCATGAAGCGAACTCATTGATTCCCATTTAAATCTTGAGCTCTAACTTCTCATCTGGACTTCCCTTGCATCTCGGGTTTTTGGTCGAATTGGAGTTGGTCTTCAGAAGAGTTGTCACGCAGTAACAGTCCTGGAATTCGGTTCGATTCGGTAATCATTGCCCTCGTCTGTTCGGTTCGGGTTTCTTCACTCCGGGTCGGGTCGGTGTCCTCCTCCGGGTCGGTGTCTTCCTCCGGGTCGGGTCGGGTTGCTATCCTCCTTCCAGCTCATGCTCCTTCTTCGATCAGCTCCCTCGTTTCCTTCTACTCCGATCCGATCCGATCACTTCGCTTTACTTCAGTCCGATCCGCTCCGCTCCCTTTTACTCCGATCCGATCCCCTTGTCCACTCCAACTCCAAGCAATGGCCTTCCTTCCTGCCAAGCTCCTTCCAGTGACAAGTCCCAATCCAGTTCGGGTTCCCTTGGCCAGTTCACTAGTCCGATCCGACCCCCTTCTCCGATCCGAACCGGTTCGGGACCTGCACTTTTCTGCAACTTTCCAGCGAGCTTTCTACGCCATTCGACGACGTTTTCGAGCAATTTAACTATTCTAATCAATCATGAAACATACCATGGAGTCATAGCAACATGTAATAGCAACCACAAACAGCAAACAACAATTTAAATGAATCAAAATGAATCAAAGGTGGCTAAAACCTCACGTTTGCCTATAACCCCTCTTAATCATGTTTAAGCATACGATTAGCAAAACACATCGAAATTAACCCAAATTTCTAACAGAGCCTTAAAACATTATTTTAGAAATTTTCAGAATTTTTCCAGAATTTATTTACGTATAAATTCGCTAATCTTCACTAATTACCCCTAATCACCGTAATTAGTGCAAAAACTACGCAAATCACTCACCTTGGCCACAAACAAAATTCTCAGAACTGAAACTCCTCTGATTTGGGCGAGTACTGATGTCCAACAGCAGCTCTAACTTTGCTTTGGTGCTTTTCTCCTTAATTTGATGCCTCTAAGCCTTAATCCTTGATTAGTGAGTGATTTTTGGGTGTTTTAGAGAGATTTAGAGAGTGGAGGCCATGGCTAGGTTAAGGGAAATGAAAGTGGCGGCTGGAAAATGTCTAAAGAAATGTTTTCTAACCCTAATCAGCACCTATATCCCCCTAAACCCGAAATTCCCCTTGGGCCTAGCTGCTAATCACCCGCTTAAGCCCAATTAAGCTGTTTTTCACCATCTGAAACTTGTTTCAGCCATATCTCCCAAACGGTGAGTCCGTTTGGCTAATGTGACCACACTACGAAAAGAGAAACCATCATCCGGAGCCAATGGAAGTGGTTTCAGGTCAAAATTCCTTTCCAGTCAAAAGTTATGGCCAAAACAGTGCCAACTAGGGGTAAAATGGTCATTTAAAAATCGGGAAAAATCATGAACATGGGAAATGACCCCAATAGTCGTCTCCCAAAGTTACATGACCATACGACTTCGTATGTGACAGAAATAAATATTCTACGATTCTATGATGCGTAGAATGCGGGTCGTTACAATAAATATGCAGAAATACAATAAAAACTAAAATAGTAGCAGAAATCCTATTTTCTGCCACCTACTTGGTTGATCAGGTAGGCTTTGTAGTTAATAAAAATATGTTCGAGGTGTGCCTCATGTAACAACCATAATATTGTGTCGTCATCGTTTAGGGCGTTGAAAAAAACTACGTTGTTGGGCAATGTGTAAAGCTTCACTGAAAATAAAATTTGCTCCTTCACACAAACGTTTAATCAATACTATCAAATCTGCATAGCTTAAAGAATTTTCTATTGACCATACACTATTTGTGTTCGAACTTTCCATAGTTGTATGAGACTTTTTCACTTTTCAAGTGTGGATATAATCGAAGATATCAGCCATCTTCTTGTCAGTGTTACCACGACATTTTCTGAAAACTCCACGTCGACTTGAAGATAACTAATTTTTTGATTTTGTTGCATGGGAGTTTCATGAACAGGAGTTTGAGTCAACAGTTATTGATACAAAGAACGATTTGATGGTGAATTCAAATTTTATATACTTTGCCCTTGTTCTTTTCTATCATTTAGCTGACTTTGAAATCCATATATAACCCATAGATTTGCATACGATCCAGGCGCGGAAGGAGTAATTGTTCTGGTTGCTCTTCTTGAGTAAAAGCGGCCATATAAGCTGATGTATACGTCGTATTTCTAGTTGCATTTATTCCTTGAAATAGTTGTTGTTGTAGATCCAAATGGTCAACCGGTGTCCTTTTATATTTCATAATACTTGAACCAAATTCCTATTAGAAAAATAGTATTACTAACGATTTTTTAAACAACAAAACTACATTTATGAAAATACCTTTAAATGATCATTCCATCATTCCTACAAGCCTGAAATAGTTTGTTGAACAGAATCCCAACCAGCTCCAGTTTTGTTGTCCAAGCTTTCCCATTTTACCCATTCTCCTCTTAGACTACCGTGTTTATGTCGAACTTTGTTATCGTCCGGAAAATCTTTTGTCTTCGTCTATAGATTTCCGCCGCTGCAACATTATAGTTTTCCGCTATAGCTTTATGAACCCCTTTTTGTTGTTACTGCGTATGCCGTATGCAGTAATGGCACATTACAACAAAAGCCTATTGTCTTGTTGGACCTATGGTGCTTCGATTGTCGGTTTGACATTGTTTTGGGAGGGAGTTGTAGAGGGAAAGAGTGACTGAAAAGAATTGTTGGTGAGGGAGAAGAAATTGAAGGAGGGGTATTTAAGGAGATTGGGAAAATAGCCGTTGGGTACGAAATGGAGCTGTTAGGAGGTGACATATTTGAAGTGTCCAATGCATCGCCTCCTAATGGCTCCATTTCGAGCTATTAGGAAAGTGATTAATACAGACCATTACGGTTTACAAAGTGTATAATATGGACCATTACGGTTTGCAACGTATTCCTATATAGATAATGAGTGAATGTATTTGTATATTCTTAAATTCAAGTATATTATATATGTATATATATGTACATAGATCCATAGAAGAATTCGTTAGATCGGAAGACTTACATATGGAAGGAATTGAGATGCCAATATTTGTCCACTAAAGAAATGATCATGGAGATCTGAGAACGATAAGCCTTTAAGTGGTTGGGTTAAAAAGTGTACAAAATGGTCTGTAAGTAAAAATATGGATTAGGAATATATATATATATATATACAAATACACATATATAGATATATATATATATAATACTTTTAGACGTGAAAATTTGGCACTGTATGATCTGAAGACTACTTAAGAGATTTTCTTAGAAGCAAAAAGAACAAAATGGTACAAGTTAGTATCGATGGTTATGGTAATAAAAATTCTAAAGATAATTGAAAGGAGGTGTTTAAGGATTTTATGGACACAAGTTTGGTAAGATCAATTTTAGGGGGAAAAGTGGATGCGAGAATATTTTTTTTGGAATTTTAATTGAGTTCGAAAGTCCTTGGAAACGTCATTAAAACATTGAATAGGCGTAAAAGAATTTATCTGGATGAGAACAGCCTCTTGACCGACCCAGGAAATATTTTCGTGTTGTTGTATAAGGAATAATCAGTCAAAACTCAAAAGGGAAGGCGCGAAAAAAGGGCCGAGTCGACCCAGATTTTGGTTTGGTCGACCACTGTGTTGACCCACCCTTAGGGCAAGTCGACACGTGGGTCGACACACCCGAAAAGGGGGGTCGACCCACCCTTTGTATTTTTTGCATATATGAAGCGACGAAGCCTGTGCTTTGTCACTTTCATTTCCCCGACCTGAGAGTTCAGCCGACCAATTTTCCACTGCTTCCAAGTTCCAACCACCACTGCCACTCCAATACTAAATCGTTCTTCATAAAATTAGTTCCAAATCGAAGACAGACACTTCCTCCATCCATATTTAAGTTCCTTTTTCATAGATTTCAAGAATTTTTGCCATGCCTCCACGACCATCCTTAGCCGCCACCTTTCCCTAATTAGCACCCCAGGAGATTGCTAGGTGTAGTAACATCAAGGGAATAACTTTGGTCTATGTGGATTCTGTAGGGTACCGGATCTTGCTTGGAAGATCGTTTAAATTTTCAAACTTTATAGATAGCCATTTGGAGCAAATTTTTCTAGATAAGGGGTTGCACTGGATTCTTGACCATACTACGGTAGGGCGGATCGCTAGCCACGAGTTAGTTCGTCTTTTTGATGCCAATTTGAATTATAGGGAAGAGAATAATGAAGCTGCATTTGATTCTAAGGTGAAAGGGGTAGCAATAGTTTTTACGGAGAGACAGTTTGGGGATATGCTTGGTATTAATGGTGAGGGTATGGGATTAGAGCATATGCAGATGACTGACGAGGCCATGTTGGACCGGATTTTTATTAACATTTGGTACAAGTCTTGGGATATGGGGAATCTGCGCCCATAAGCTAGGATAATTATATACATGTTGCAGTATAACATAGTTGTCTAGACCGGTAGTTATGACAGGGTTATCGACACTATTAAGCTTGCCACATATGCTATTTTTGCTAGACTTTAGATTAATTGGGCGAGGGAGATTATGTCTCATTCTGCGACCGCATCGGACATGGGACAGTCTATGATCCCTTTTGGTCATTTATGGTTAGTTTCTTTTAGACATTTCGACGTTCCATTAGGGAATGAGAGTTCCATTGAGGAGACACACCCTTTGATAAATACATCCACTCTGACTAGGATGAACATTGATTTGGCCCAGTTACAGGAGGCTCAGCCCATGTAGCATCAGGGTGAGAATGAGGTCGATGATGATAATGGTGAAGTTTAGTAGATTCAGAAGGACCAACCGATGTACCCAACCGGGTATCAGCCAGAGGCAGGATTTGGGATGAGTTTGTACACGTGGACGGACAAGGCATGGATAAGCCATACCAGTATTTTGACCCTCCAGCAAATCAGGGTTATCAGCGTGCAGAGCCGTCATATTGGGGAGGCGTTCAATCTAACCAGTAATCACCTTAGGGCCCATGACTTAGAGAGGAGTTATGAGATTTAAGAGACTCGAGTCCTTATCTGAGAGGCAGGACTAGTTGGCCAGGGAGCATCAGGAGATCTTACTTGGACACCAAGATATAGCTTGTACAAAACTGGATTTTGCTCAAACACAGCAGTAGTCTTGGTCGGGGGTATTTTCAGCCTAGTAGCGCTTCGAGAAGATGCAACTGGAGGTGCGGGACAATACTAGGCGTCACGAGGAATGCCTAAGTGGATTGGATTCCTTCGTTATAGAATCTTTGGATGGGGACATCGGCCTCCTTTTTGAGAGCTGATTGGTATCATTATCTCTTCATGTAGGAATCTTTCCTTTATTTTAGAGCTCAGTTATCTTTTTTTGAATTGACAACCACAGTAGGAACTTGTACTTGAAAGTTGTCTTTTAGTTTGTGGTAGTATTTTATCCTGTTATGGTAGTTGTATGAAATTTCTCTCTATTTAACAAAACTCATGGTAATCCACAATAAATAAGATAAATAACAAAAGAAAACGGAAAGCAAAATTTACAAGAAAGCAACAAAAGCTAAATTTCCTTGGAAATTTTATAAGAATCCAAAATTCTAAAATTTGACTTTTCTAAAATTTGAAATCTAAAATTGGTTGGTAGAGTTTGGATGCAAGAAACTGGAAGAACAATGCTCTTACTTTGCAAGAATGTAAGAAAAATTGCATAAAAAGGTGTTTTTAATTTTCAAATTTTGCATTCATATAGAAATCGCCAGTATATTTTAGGATGTGTGCATCATGTTTTCAAAAGATTTTCAAGAAAAATTTGCATTCATATAGGAGGTAATGCTTAGGCATTCATTGCATTCATGTATTTTATGTTGTGTTACACTTTGCACGAGCGCACAGTTGATAGAAAATGTTGATGTACACATGATGACTGTAAATTATACGAGGAATAACATAGTTCTACCCTTATCAAATTCTGGGGACGAAATTTCCTAAAGGAGGGAGAATGTAACACCCCATATATTTAATTTCCTAAAGGACCTCTAAACGTATGAAGAAGTTATGGACGATAGAAGTTTGGCAGAAAAAGCAGAAATTCCTGGCGCACTTGACAAGTGTGCCCATGTATTTTTACATTGGCGCACCTGTAAAGTGTGCCCAGAATAGTTTTTTTTTTGGATATACGGGCCTTTGCCCAAGTGGGAGGCGACCCGCGACCTGATTTACCCTAGGGCTTATGTGGCAGTCGGTTCCAGAGGGTTCTGCAGCTATAAATACATAGCTATTTCACATATTTCTTCATTAGAAATCATGGCGGCCAAACTCTGCCGGAGTCTGAACTGAACTAGGGTCTCTCATCTTCTTCAATCAACTAAAGCATATCAACTTCTTTGATTCAATCATAGACTCAGCACCAACTTTTTTTCTATCATCTTAGCAATCCAATCACAGTGATTTCTAGTTGCTTTTAGGTTTAGATAAACAAAAGTAAATTATGAAAGACTGTGATTTGGACATGTGTAAACCATGAATCTAAGCTATTATCATATCTTATGCTATGTCATAATAGATCTATTTCTCTAGATCCAATTCAATTGTGATTATTCTAATTGTTATTATTGTGGATCTTGGTTTGTAACTATTTTGTGGTTAATATAAATCTGTTAATTTGGACAGTTATATAATTGGATAGATCTAATCATTTATGTAAATAATGAACATAAGTCACCTTGAATTTGGTTAGGATTGGATCTAAATCTTTGTCTTAATTATAACTTCTATGACATGCTATGATGTGGATTTGTGTAGATCTATTTCTAAACTAGTAGATCTAGTTTCTGTGGACATTGAAACTGTTAGTCAGATCTAGATTATCACCTTGTGTTATCATGTTAGATCTATTTTACGTGATCTAATTTATCACCTTGCGTTATCATGTTAGATCTATTTTATGTGATCTTGTTTATCACCTTGCATTATCATGTTAGATCTATTTTATGTGATCTAGTTTATCACTTTGCAGTATCACGTTAGATCTATTTTATGTTATCTAATTTATCACCTTGCATTATCATGTTAGATCTATTTTATGTGATCTAATTTATCACCTTGTGTTATCATGTTAGATCTATTTTATGTGATCTAATTTATCACCTTGTGTTATCATGTTAGATCTATTTTAACCTCTAGATCTGAATTATGTGATCTAATTTATCACCTTGTGTTATCATGTTAGATCTAAACCGATTGGACATCTAAATTGCTAATTTAGATTTTACTATGCTTATTGTGACATCATAGTTATGTTAGAATCAATTGACTGCCAACCGTTCATCAGTTTTATGTCCACCTTGTTATGATGACAATTTCATGTCCATGCCAATATGTATGTTCACCTTATTATCATGCTAGTTTATGTTTATGCCAAGATGATCATTTTAGTTATATTCCCATTATTTTCCCTATTATCATTTATGACTAGGCTATTGTCTAGCCTAGGCATGTTGCCAATTTTTTGAGGGCGCTATTTAAGGAACGAGGGAAAAAGGGTTAAAAATGGCATGATTTGAATATGAACATTTTTGGACATGTAATTCAAGTTATTGGGTAAAATAGGTATTGACACCTATAAAAGGAAAGGATTAATTAATTGCTTAATTAATTAAAAATGGAATGTTTAGTAATTACAATTAGGAATTGTAATTGTACTTATGACACGAGGTTAGGTTGCATTAGTGGTGGAAGTCTGCGCGGACTCGACCGGCATATCCAGCTGCCACTAATGTTGAACCTAATATGAGAGGTCCAAGTACGTAAATGCGAATCGGGCTAAGACACGAGGTTAGGCCCAACTGTGGAATGAGACTGCCTAGACCCGACCAGCATATCCAACATCCACATGTTGTAGGCATAATGTGGGAGGTCTAGCCCATTATAAACCATAAATGGATATGGTAATAAATTGGACTACTTAACCTAAACTAATCCATAAGGGATTGTATGAATAAGAACTGAAGTTAGGGTTAAGTAAAATTGATTGGATCAGTGGGACGGCTAAGTAAATTTTGGGTAGGTGGGTAATATTAGTATATATAGGCCCACAAACTAAACCATTAAATAAACATGCTTGGATCAGTGGGAGGGTTAAGTAAATCTTGGGTAGGTAGGCAGTATTAGTATGTATAGGCCCCCAAAAACTTAACCCGATGAGGAGCTAGTGGTATGCATAACCGGTGGAAAATATAAAAGGTTATGTAATTAAAGACACCTAGTGGTATACATAACCGGCGGGAAAAAATTAAGTTATGTAATTAAAGACACCTTTTAGGATAAACATAACCTGTAGAAAAGATAGGGTTATCTATTAAAGACACCTATAGGTAAGCATAATCGGTTGGAAGATTGAGGGTTATGTATTAAAGACACCTGTAGGTAAGCATAACCGGTAGAAAGATTGGAGTTATGTAATTAAAGATACCCTTTACGGTAAGCTTAACTGGTGGAAATAAATAAGGCTATGTAATTAAAGACACCTAGTGGTATACATAGTCAATGAAAACCTAGTGGGGGATACAAGACAAGGGGAGAGCTTGTATCATATTATGTGGGACCCATTTCAGTCAGTAACCCGGAGTAGGTATCAAACAAAGTACTCCGTACTAGGCGGATAAGGGGCACGCTTACTGACTGATTGTAAGAGATCCAAACGTGGAGGATGGTGTGGGCGGCGCAAACCGATCGGGCCATGCGCGTGCATAAGCCGAGCAGAAGGGGATAAGACGACCATGACACAAGTAGATACGGTTTTGTGCATTATTATGATGAGGGGTTGCCACTTTAGGAAGTGATACCTCCTACTGTGGGGCCAACACAGGGTATCTACGAGGGTTAGGGAGCCGATCGATCAGGGTAGTAGTTAGGATACATTAGGACGTATACCTAAGTCTACCAGCTTATAGTTGAAGGGATCTTCTCTGTCTGGATATACTAGTAATAGTGTAGAGTAATCATTAGAAGCATATACATCTTATCCTGTCTACCTTGTCTCACCTGCCATCTATGTAGTGACCTCTCTTATCCACTTTATATGCCTATCATGTTACTTTTATTTATTTACTGGCTAAAAGTAACTAGACTCGCCAGACTTTATGTCTGACCCTTTTTGTTTCCTCTTCTTTCTTTTGTCGCCCCCCCTCAGTTCTCAAGGGAGGGAATTCTCAGGCTTTGTCAGGATTCTGCTACCGTCTTGCTTGGAGCTTCTAGATGTATTGCTCAATCTTCTATCTTTCCTACTATGGCTTATGATTTGGGGATTACGCTTTCTTTGTTAATGTACTCTGATATTTAAAGTACAAGACAGAAGTTTTAATGATGTACCGAGTTTATGTATTTTCAGACATATGGTGTAACCATGCTTTATTATTAATAAAAGTTTTTAATTCTGCTGCTATTTTATATTTGTCTTGTAATGTTTCTGCTCTGTTTACCTATAACGCTTCACGAAACTTACTGCATTCCCTTAGTGAGTGACATTAATGGACATGAGGTGTCACACTTGGTACCAGAGATGAAGGTTACCATATTGGATAAAAGTTTTTGAAAACTATTTTCAAAAAGGTTTTAGAAGAAAGCATTTTCAAAAGAAAAGTCTGTTTTGAAAAACATATTCCCCAAAGCCATAGCAAGTATCTCTCGATTCTCCACTTGATTCCTTTTTCCTTTTTGTCTAGGGGGACCGATTCTTCCCGAAAGATGTCCTCATTCCGGCATGATGCCATAGGTATGTTTAAACTACGGCACATATCGATGGGCAATGAAGTGCCTATCCTCCATCTGTAGCTACAGTAGTATCACCTACGGGTCATTTTCTCGAGCTTCGTAAGGATTTCTGTGCGATGAAGGCAACTTTCGAGAGACTTGTTAGCTTGTTACACAAGGATGGTAAAAAGGAGAACAAGGGAGTTAGGGCTAAGGAGTACAACCCAAGGATGAGAAAAAAATGATGGCCCGGGAAGGGAACATAGATAAAGTTCAAATAAAGGTGAAAAGAAAAAAGCTAAGGTTGAGGAAACACAAAATAAAAAGGTATGGCCCAAGAAAGGAAGACAACAACAAAAAAAGAAGGGCAGAAAGAATGACAAGGCTAAGAGGAAGTGCCATATTTGCGGGCGAGAGGGTCACTTGGCCCAGGACTGCAGGAAAGGGAAGAATGCTTGCTTCGTTTGTGAAGAGGTTGGATACTATTCTAGGGAGTGCCCAAGGAAGCAAGGGCAAGGTCAAAGGACAGGAACCTCTAGAGGGCAAGAGAATGCTCTCGTGGCTAGTGCACTAGATAGAGGTAGGAAAGTTTCCATGGAAGGTTTGATTTCTCTTTTCAATCTTCCTATATGGACTCTTTTTGATTCTAGCGCTTCGCATTCGTTTATATCTAGTCCTGTAGTAGAATCTCTGCACTTAATTACTAATATGGTACTGGATCCCGTTGTTGCCTCAAACCCCATTGGTGGTTCGGCTCATTCATCTATGATTTGTCGGGGTTTGAGAATATCTGTGTTAGGCATCGAGTTTGAGTGGATGCATATGTGCTCGGGTTTATGGGCTATGGGTTGATTCTAGGAATGGACTGGCTTACCACATATGATGCCATTCTGGATTGTGAGAGGAGGGTTGTTAGTCCTCTGACTTGTCATGGGAGGACCCTCGAGATTTCTTGTGGCCCACAAGGGTCGGTTATGCTTAGTTTCCTAGAGTCTCTTGATGCATCTATCAATGATCTGCAATCTTTTCCAGTAGTCCGAGATTATTCTAACGTTTTTGATGAGGTACGGGGCTTACCTCCGAGGCGTGAGATCGATTTTCATATATATCTAGTGGACAATGCAAAGCCGGTTGCATTACCAGTGCGCCATGCGGCTCCAAGAGAAAGGAGGGAGTTGAGTAAGTAAGTAGGGAGCTACTTGAGAAAGGGTTTTCGTTTGGGGTGGGATGAAGAAAGATGTAGCAGCGTTGTTTCTCAATGTCTGATTTGCCAGTAAGTCAAAGCTGAGCAAAGGGAGCCCGGTGGTTTACTTCATCCTTTAGAGGTCCCGCAGTGGAAGTAGGAGAGCGTCTCCATGGATTACATCAATGGTTTGCCTAGATCAAGGAGGGGCAACACTAGTATCTGGGTTGTGGTAGATAAACTCACTAAGAGCGCTCACTTTATCCCAGTTAAGAGTAAGAGGACGACATCGTGGTTGGCAGCAATTTATGTGCCTAAGATAGTTCGTCTTCATGAAGTACCTTCCAGCATCGTGAGCGATCGTGACCCCATCTTCACCAGTGAATTTTGGAGGAGCTCGCAAGAAGCATTAGGTACACCGTTGTGTTTGAGCATCGCTTATCATCCTCAGACTGATGGACAGACAGAGAGGGTGAACAGGATTCTTGAAGATCTTTTGAGGCTGTGTATCCTAGACTTCGGAGGGACTTGGAAAGAGCGTCTTCCTTTAGTAGAGTTTGCCTATAATAACAGTTATCAAGCTAGCATCGGCATGGCACCCTTCGAAGAATTGTATGGAAGACCCAGTAGATCACCAACTTGTTGGTGGGAGTCTACATAAAGATTATTACTTGGACCAGATATGGTTAGGGAAACATCCAAAAAGATTGACCTTATTCGACGGCGGATGAAGACAGCTCAAGATAGGCAGAAGTCCTATGCAAACAAGAGAAGGACTGACCTCGAATTTGAAGTAGGGGACTTGGTTTTTATCAAAGTGTCACCTCTGAGGAATGTGGTTCGCTTCGGATCAGTAGGGAAGTTGACACGTAGGTTTGTGGGACCATTTCCCATAACCGAGAGGATTGGCCAAATGACCTATAGAGTAAAACTCCCAGACAATCTATCTAGAGTTCATGATGTTTTCCACGTTTCCCATCTGCGGAAGTTCCTGCATGACACCGCAGTAATCGTTGAGCCGAGTGTGTTGGAGGAAGTTGAAATGGAATGGGAGGCGACAGTTAGGCGAGTCCCTACCCGTATTCTAGGATCAGAAGTTAAGAAGCTACGCAATAAAGAGATCAAGTTGCTAAAGTTTCAATAGGGAAATAATCCAGAGGATGCGACTTAGGAGACCGAAGACAAGATTCGTGCTTCGTACCTTTTTTTTAGGGTATGTTCTTAACTCCTTTTTGCAAAGCTTTATCAGTACTTGTTTCTATCATTTGAGTATATCTTATCCATAGTATTTTTTGACCTTTATATAGGAATCTTATGGATGTAAACATGTGTTTGAGACATGTTATGATTGATGGATGCAAGTGGATGCAATTGTTTGCTAGTGGTTGCCTGTGGATGCATATACACACACATTAGGCACTAGATCGGCTCAATCACTCTCATACTGCATATAGATGTGTGTGCATTTTCTTTTCTTTTATGGATGGGAATGGATGAACTAGCATATGGATGAATAAATGTGCACAAATATAGAGCTGACATGTTATAATAGGCTTATTTGCATACATATTGGATTCATGGCACTAACATACATTGCATTAAGGAGGTTAATTGAATCAGCAGACCGCCTGATCTTCGCATTAGTGTAGGGACATATACACCTTTGCATATTTTCATGAAAGCATTAGAAATCCTTAAGGACAATGGATGCCTGTGATTGATGGTTGAGTAGACGGATGATGGACGGTAAGATAAGCATTCTTCTCAACTTAGAGATTTTGGGGACGAAATCCTTTGAGTAGGGGAGAATGTAACACCCCGAATTTTTTAAGACACTAAAGTGGATAAATTAAAGAATAATTAATTTAATATTCAAAATTAAGGGAAACAGACTATGCCATTGCGTCCGTCTCGAAATTCTGGTCAAGATAGATACCTGTTTTGCGTAAAACGGATAAGGTATGAAGAAGTTATGGACGATAGAAGTTTGGCAGAAAAAGAAGAAATTCCCAGCGCACTTGACAAGTGCGCCCATGTATTTTTACACTGGTGCACCTGTAAAGTGCACCTAGAATAGTTTTTTTTGGGTACTCCGGCATTTGCCCAAGTGGGAGGCGACCCGGGACCTGATTTACCCTAGTGCTTATGTGGCAATCGGTTCCAGAGGGTTCTGCAGCTATAAATACATAGCTATTTCACATATTTCTTCATTAGAAATCATGGCGGCCAAACTCTGCCAGAGTCTAAACTGAACTTGGGTCTCTCATCTTCTTCTATCAACTAAAGCATATCAAATTCTAAGATTCAAGCATAGACTCAGCACCAACTTCTTTTCTATCATCTTAGCAATCCAATCACAGTGAGTTCTAGTTGCTTTAGGTTTAGATAAACAAAAGTAAATTATGAAAGACTGTGATTTGGACATGTGTAAACCATGAATCTATGCTATTATCATATCTTATGCTATGTCATGATAGATCTTTTTCTCTAGATCCAATTCAATTGTGATTATTCTACTATGTTATTATTGTGGATCTTGGTTTGTAACTATATTGTAGTTAATATAAATCTGTTAATTTGGACAGTTATATCATTGGATAGATCTAATAATTTATGTAAATCATGAACATAAGTCACCTTGAATTTGGTTAGGATTGGATCTAAATCTTTGTCTTAATTATAACTTCTATGACATGCTATGATGTGGATTTGTGCAGATTTATTTCTAAACTAGTAGATCTAATTTATGTGGACATTGAAACTATTAGTTAGATCTAGATTATCACCTTGTGTTATCATGTTAGATCTATTTTATGTGATCTAATTTATCACCTTGCGTTATCATGTTAGATCTATTTTATGTGATCTAGCTTATCACCTTGCGTTATCATGTTAGATCTATTTTATGTAATCTACTTTATCACCTTGCGTTATCATGTTAGATCTATTTTATGTGATCTAATTTATCACCCTGCGTTATCATGTTAGATCTATTTTATGTGATCTAATTTATCACCTTGCGTTATCATGTTAGATCTATTTTATGTGATCTAATTTATCACCTTGTGTTATTAAGTTAGATCTATTTCAACCTCTAGATCTGAATTATGTGATCTAATTTATCACCTTGTGCAATCATGTTAGATCTAAACCGATTGAACATCTAAATTGCTAATTTAGATTTTACTTTGCTTATTGTGACATCATAGTTATGTTAGAATCAATTGACTACCAATCGTTCATCAGTTTTATGTCCACCTTGTTATGATGACAATTTCATGTCCATGCTAGTATGTATGTTCACCTTATTATTGTGCTAGTTTATGTTTATGCCAAGATGATCATTTTAGTTATATTCCCATTATTTTCCCTATTATCGTTTATCACTAGGCTATTGTCTAGCCTAGGAATGTTGCTAATTTTGTGAGGGTGCTAGCTAAGGAACGGTGGAAATAGGGTTAAAAATGGCATGATTTGAATATGAACATTTTTGGACATGTAATTCAAATTATTAGGTAAAATAGATATTGACACCTATAAAAGGAAAGGATTAATTAATTGGTTAATTAATTAAAAATGGAATGTTTAGTAATTACCAATAGGAATTGTAATTGTACTTATGACACGAGGTTAGGTTGCATTAGTGGTGGAAGTCTGCCCGGACCTGACCGGCATATCCAGCAGCCACTAATGTTGAACCTAATGTGGGAGGTCTAAGTACGTAAATACGAATCGGGCTAAGACACGAGGTTAGGCCCAATTGTGGAATAAGACTGCCCGGACCCGACTGACACATCCAGCATCCACACGTTGTAGGCCTAATGTGGGAGGTCTAGCCCATTATAAACCATAAATGAACATGGTAATAAATTGGACTACTTAACCTAAAATAATCCATAAGCGATTGTATGAATAAGAACTGAAGTTAAGGTTAAGTAAAATTGATTGGATCAGTGGGAGGGTTAAGTAAATCTTGGGTATGTGGGTAATATTAGTATATATAGGCCGACAAACTTAACCATTAAATAAACATGCTTGGATCAGTGGGAGGGTTAAGTAAATCTTGGGTAGGCGGGTAGTATTAGTATATATAGGCCTACAAACTTAACCCGATGAGGACACCTATTGGTATACATAACCGGTGGAAAATATAAAAGGTTATGTAATTAAAGACACCTAGTGGTATACATAACCGGCGGGAAAAAATAAAGTTATGTAATTAAAGACACCTTTTAGGAAAAACATAACTTGTACAAAAGATAGGGTTATGCATTAAAGAAACTTATAGGTAAGCATAACCGGTTGGAAAATTGGGGGTAATGTATTAAAGACACCTGTAGGTAAGCATAACCGGTAGAAAGAATGGAGTTATGTAATTAAAGACACCCTTTAGGGTAAGCATAACTGGTAGAAATAAATAAGGATATGTAATTAAAGACACCTAGTGGTATACGTTGTCAGTGAAAACCTAGTGGGGGATACAAGACAAGGGGAGAGCTTGTATCACATTGTGTGGGACCCATTTCAGTCAGTAACCCGGAGTAGGTATCAAACAAAGTACTCTGTACTAGGCGGAGAAGGGGCACGATTACTGACTGATTGTAAGAGATCCAAACGTGGAGGACAGTGTGGGCGGCGCAAACCGACCGAGCCATGCGCGTGCATGAGCCAAGCAGAAGGGGATAAGACGACCGTGACACTTATAGATATGGTTGTGCCCATTATTACGACGAGGGGTTGCCACTTTAGGAAGTGATACCTCCTACTGTGGGGCCAGCACAAGGTATCTACGAGGGTTAGGGAGCCGATCGATCAGGGTAGTAGTTAGGATACATTAGGACGTATACCTAAGTCTACCAGCTTATAGTTGAAGGGATCTTCTCTTTCTGGATATACTAGTAATAGTGTAGAGTAATCATTAGAAGCATATACAACTTATCCTGTCTACCTTATCACACCTGCCATTTATGTAGTGACCTCTCTTATCCACTTTATATGCCTATCATGTTACTTTTATTTATTTACTGGCTAAAAGTAACTAGACTCTCCAGACTTTATGTCTGGCCCTTTTTGTTTCCTCTTCTTTCTTTTGCCCCCTCCCCAGGTTCTCAAGGGAGGGAATTCTCAGGCTTAGTCAGGATTCTACTATCGTCTTTCTTGGAGCTTCTAGATGTATTTCTCAAGCTTCTATCTTTGTTACTATAGCTTATAATTTGGGGATTATGCTTTCTTTGTTATTGTACTCTGATATTTAAGGTGCAAGATAGAAGTTTTAATGATGTAACGAGTTTATGTATTTTCAGACATATGGTGTAACCATGCTTTATGATTAATGAAAGTTTTTAATTCAACTGCTATTTTATATTTGTCTTGTAATGTTTCTATTTTGTTTACCTATAACGCTTCACGTAACTTAATGCATTCCCTTAGTGAGTGACATTAACGGACGTGAGGTGTCACACTTGGTATCAGAGCTGACGGTTACCAGATTGGATAAAAGTATTTGAAAACTATTTTCAAAAACGTTTTAGAAGAAAGCATTTTCAAAAGAAAAGTCTATTTTAAAAAACATGTTCCTCAAAGCCATAGGAAGTATCTCTCGATTATCCACTTGATTCCTTTTTCCTTTTTGTCTGGGGGGACCGATTCTTCCCGAAAGGTGTCCCCATTCCAACATGATGCCATAGGTATGTTTAAACTGCAACACATATCGAAGGGAAATGAAATGACTAACCTCCATCTATAGCTGGAGTAGTATCACCTACGGCTATTTTCTCGAGCTTCGTAAGGATTTCCGTGCGATGAAGGCAACTTTCGAGAGACTTGTTAGCTTGTTACACAAGGATGGTAAAAAGGAGAATAAGGGAGTTAGGGCTAAGGAGCACAGCCCAACGATGAGAAAAAAATGATGGCCCGGGAAGGGAACATAGATAAATTTCAAATAAAGGTAAAAAGGAAAAAGTTAAGGTTGAGGAAACACAAAATAAAAAGGTATGGCCTAAGAAAGGACGATAACAGCAACAAAAGAAGGGCGGAAAGAATGACAAGGCTAAGGGTAAGAGGAAGTGGAAGTGCCATAGTTGCGACCGAGAGGGTCACTTGGCCCAGGACTGCAGGAAAGGGAAGAATGCTTGCTTCGTTTTTGAAGAGGTTGGACACAATTCTAGGGAGTGCCCAAGGATGCAAGGGCAAGGTCACAGGACATGAACCTTTAGAGGGCAAGCGAATGCTCTTGTGGCTAGTGCACTAGACAGAGGTAGGAAAGTTTCCATAGAAGGTTTGATTTCTCTTTCCAATCTTCCTATAAGAACTCTTTTTGATTCTAGCGCTTTGCATTCGTTTATATCTAGTTTTGTAGTAGAATCTCTGCACTTAATTACTAGTATGGTAGTGGATCCCGTAGTTGCCTCAAACCCCATTGGTGGTTCGGCTCATTCATCTATGATTTGTCGGGGTTTGAGAATATCTGTGTTAGGCATCGAGTTTGAGTCTGACGCATATGTGCTCGGGTCTATGGGCTATGGGTTGATTCTAAGAATGGAATGGCTTACCACATATGATGCCATTTTAGATTGTGAGAGGAGGGTTGCTAGGCCTCTGACTTGTCATGGGAGGACCCTCGAGATTTCTTGTGAACCACAAGGGTCGGTTATGCTTAGTTTCCTAGAGTCTCTTGATGCATCTATCAATGATCTGCAATCTGTTCCAGTAGTCCGAGATTATTCTGACGTTTTTGACGAGGTACGGGGCTTACCTCCGAGGCGCGAGATCGATTTTTGTATTTATCTGGTGGACAATGCAAAGCCGGTTGCATTACCACTGCGACATATGTCTCCAAGGGAAAGGAGGGAGTTGAGTGTAAGTAAGTAGGGGAGCTACTTAAGAAAGGGTTTTCGTTTGGGGTGGGATGAAGAAAGATGTAGCAGCGTTGTTTCTCAATGTCTGATTTGCTAGCAAGTCAAAGTTGGGCAAAGGGAACCCGTTGGTTTACTTCATCCTTTAGAGGTCCCGCAGTGGAAGTAGGAGAGCGTCTCCATGGATTTCATCAATGGTTTGCCTAGATCAAGGAGGGGCAACACCAGTATCTGGGTTGTGGTAGATAAACTCACTAAGAGCACTCACTTTATCCCAGTTAAGAGTAAGAGGACGACATCGTGGTTGGCAGCAATTTATGTGCGTGAGATAGTTCATCTTCATGAAGTACCTTCCAGCATCGTAAGCGATCGTGACCCTATCTTCACCAGTGAAATTCGGAGGAGCTTGCAAGAAGCATTAGGTACACAGTTGTGTTTGAGCACCGCTTATCATCCTCAGACCGATGGACATACAAAATGGGTGAACAGGATTTTTGAAGATCTTTTGAGGATGTGTATCCTAGACTTCGGAGGGATTTGGGAAGAGCGTCTTCCTTTAGTAGAGTTTGCCTATAATAACAGTTATCAAGCTAGCATCGGCATGGCACCCTTCGAAGAATTGTACGGACGACCCTGTAGATCACCAACTTGTTGGTGGGAGTCTACAGAAAGATTATTACTTGGACCAGATATGGTTAGGGAAACATCCAAAAAGATTGACCTTATTCGACGGCGGATGAAGACAACTCAAGATAGAAAGAAGTCCTATGCAGAAAAGAGAAGGACTGACCTCTAATTTGAAGTAGAAGACTTGGTTTTTATCAAAGGGAGGGAATTCTCAGGCTTAGTCCGGATTCCGCTATCGTCTTGCTTGGAGCTTCTAGATGTATTGCTCAAGATTCTATCTTTGCTACTATAGCTTATGATTTGGGGATTATGCTTTTTTTTGTTATTGTACTCTGATATTTAGAGTACAAGACAGAAGTTTTAATGATGTACCGAGTTTATGTATTTTCAGACATATGGTGTAACCATGCTTTATGATTAATAAAAGTTTTTAATTCCGCTGCTATTTTATATTTGTCTTGTAATGTTTATGTTTAATTTACCTATAACGCTTCACGAAACTTAATGCATTCCCTTTGTGAGTGACATTAACGGACGTGGGGTGTTACAAAACGTGTGCAAAAGAACAAAAAAACTAATAAAAAAGCAGAACCAAAAGATAGGGGATGTTTAGTCCCATTTGTTTCCAACAGAGATATCAAAACCAAATGGAGAAAACATGATTTCATTGAAGATGCCACTGCAAATAGTGTGATATATGTGTAGCCTATTTTCCTTCTTCCCATTGAAAATTCTTTGGTTTCTTTCTTTTTATACTTCATTAATCGTTACTTTTAGCATAACTAACAGCTCATACGTTGAAGCTTGTTTCCATCTGGTTGCCTTATATATGGTCATCCATTCTCTTTTATTATCAATCATCGGCGCCGCATATCCTCAACGTTCTTTGATTTTCCTCCATAGGAAGTGTGTGGAAGTGCATGAAAAGAATAGACGCTGCGTGTTTTCCTCACCTAATCTGCAGTATATATACATCTTCGAGATGTTCATGCCTTTACGCACTAAATTAGATAGATTATGTATTACATTCACATATACTTTCCAAAGCATGTAATTCAGCTTTTTATTCGATTTTGAATTCCATATTCTTTTGAACCAAGGACAGCTGCGTAGTCGATTTTCGCCCATCGGAGCTTTGTATACTATAGATATTTGATTTCTTAGTTTCTCCCCCGCCCAGACGTACTCCTCATGTTGGAAGAAAGTATACGAAGTTCCTTCAATCTGCTTCCACGCCGTATTTATTGCACTGCTACTAGTTCGAGGCAAACATATTCCCATTTCGTATGTATGAGGTAGCCTTGGCATTCAGCGGTATGCCGCTATTCAGAATGTCATTGTATTCAAATTTCTTATGTAGAATTACCCCAGTTTCTAGCCAAGGAGTAAACTAGAACTTTACATTGATGTTAATTGATAACAATATAATTGATTGTGGCAACACTTTCTCCCTTATTTTAAGCATTGTTTTCCACACCAAGCTATGCACAGGTTTAGCATTAGCAGTCCATATATATTCATGTTTCAGATTATGGTTGAGGCTCCACTGAACCCGTAATATGTCTCTCTTCATTACTAAGGACTGAAAATGCTTGGATATTGCTGCAATGTTCAACTGTTTGATGTTCTTTAATCCCAGTCCCCCATATTTCTTAGGTTTCTCAATTTTGTCATATGCTATAAGAGCTAACTTGGTAGTTTGAATGGAACCAGACCATAGGAAATTCCGCATAGCCATCTTCAGCATGTTTAACAATTTGGTAGGAAGCATAAATGTTCTACACCAGTAAACTTTCATCGAAAATATAATAGCATTCAGGATAACTAGTCTTCCCGATTGTGAGAGAAATCTATTTTCCTAACGTAAAAGAACCGACATTATTTTCTCATATAAAGGAATACATTGCGTCATAGTAATGCGCTTAGTTTCCAATGGGATTCAAGTAAGACATGTTAGAGGCCATGGAGGACATACAAGTTTTGGTTACTATAGAGTGAGCCTGAGGTGGAGGGGGGTTAGGCCAGCATATAGTATATGAGATTTATCACAGTTGATATGTAAGCCAGAGTAAGAATAGAAGGATATGGATGTCATAATACTATGTATTGAGGATGTTGTTGGTTTTGTGAAAATAAGGAATTCATCGGCGAAAGCTAACGATGTTATCATCGGAGACTTACATTTAGGATGTAGAATGTAGTTCTTTAGGTGTACCTGCTTCTCAAATTCTTTTGTTAAAGCCTCTATTATCATGATCAAAAGGTATGCCAATATAGGATCACCTTGTCTCAATCCCTTCATACCTTTGAAGTAACCGACCGTATGAGCATTGTATACAAGAGTGTATCTAACAGTTGAGATACATAGGTATATCCAGTAGATATATTTGACTGGGAAACTCATCTTTATCATAATGCTTACAACAGTTGACCATTTAATTGAATCGAAAGCCTTCTTTATATCTATCTTTATCATAGCTCTAGGGGATGCATTGGTTCCATAGTATTCATTTAAGAGTCCGTGTGTTAGTAGCACATTTTCTAGAATGCTACAAGAGGGAAGAAAGGCAGCTTGGTTACTGGAAATAACTGGTTGTAGCACAACTTTTAGCCTCTTTGTAAGGATTCTAGATATAGCTTTGTAAATTACATTACAACATGCAATCGGTCTGTATTGAGAGACATTGGTGGGCTTTTGGCATTTGGGAATCAATGCTAGGTTGGTTAAATTTATTAAAGTAAGGAGTTTGTTGTGTAGGAAGAAACTGTGTACTACTTTTAATACCACAGGTGAGACAATATTCCAGCAATGTATATAAAAAGATATAGTAAACCCATCAGGCCCTAGTGATGCAACTTTTCTCATCGAAAATATGGCTTCTTTGATATCATTATCTAACACTAGACTAGCCAAATATTCTTGATTGTCAACAGAAATTGAATCTATCTAAAGATTGTCTAAGAAAGTGTGATCAGGTTCAGGATTGTTTCTCCTAGCAATTCAGTGTAGTATTTTAGGAAAGCTTGATCCACAGTGGTTGGAGTTGTATGACAGTTCCCATGATCATCAACAATTTGATGTATGAATTCTTTTGCATGTTTTATCTTCAAAGAAGCATGATAAAGTTTTGTATTTTTGTCTCTTTGTACTGACCATTGTTGCTAATTTTCCTGCCTTAACATCTTCGCTTCAGTTTCAAGAGCTTCTTCCAGTTGCTTTACCAGTTCTTTTCTCTTTGGAGATATATCACATCAGCATTTGGTTGTAATGTTTGTTGTTGTACCTTCTCCAGTCTTTCTGTTATGTTTGTTGCTCTTTTGCTGCCTTTTCCATAAATTTCCTCTGACCACTTCTTTAATGACTCGTTTGTATTATTGAGCTTCTGATGCAATGTCAACATTGGGTTGCCATAGGTGCGTTATGTTCCATGCTTCTTCCACAATTTGCAGCATAGTTACATTCGCAGTCCAAACATAAAAAAAATTGAAATTTACCTGCTTCGAGAGAGGAACTAAGTCAAATGTGAGGATTAGAGGGCAGTGGTCGAACAAGAGTGGCATGGTTATCTTAACGTTTATGGATGGCCAGGTAGATAGGGCATTGAAGTTCATGAGACCATGGTCTATTTTAGTCAAAGTCATAGGACCAGTAATACTTTTATTAGACCATGTGTAGTTGGAGCCGGAGGATGGGATCTTAAACAGGGATGAAAGTTGCATGGATGCATTAAGAAGAGTAAGATCATAGAGGATGTGGGGAACACCACCATACCTGTGGGATGACAGAAAGGAGTAATTAAAGTCTACAATAACAACCAATGGGCGTGAAGGTTGACAAAGGTTAGGTAGGTTATCCAGCATTTGCTTCCTTACAGATGGGGTATTGCTTGCATATATGAAGGTGATAAAGAGGGAAGTAGAGGTGGGGATATGAAGTGCTTCAGTGTAGATGGACTGAAAGTCCAGGAGGATTGGTGTCAAGTGAAATATGTTAGGGTCATACATTATTAGCAATCTACCGTATGAAGCTTGGTCATGATTGGTAAGTGAGGCCTATGTAGGGTTAATGTAAGCAGAAGCTTTAGTTAAGAGGGAGGAATTGAACTTTGTTTCAGATATAGAGATGAGGGAGAGGTGGTGATCATTGCTGAGGTTTCTTATTTGGTCTAATTTTGTTGATTTATGTGCACGCCTAATATTCCATGCAACAATATTGCTCTGCATGATTATACTATGGGGGTTTTCTTGAGCTTCTAGTTCTTCTAGGGGAAGATGTGGGAGTTTTGGATGGAAAGGATTGGGTTGATTCATCAGTGAAGTACTCTAAATCAATTGGTGATAAATACATATCATCCAACACTGATTCCTTTCTATTTATTTTTGTTTTTTTCTTTTTCTTCTTTTCAGGTCTAGCCGCTGGATCTAATCCAATCTGAATCTTAAGGAATCTGGATTTTCTTTTGGAAAAGAGTTCAGTTAAAGGTGGAGGAAAAGGGTCATGTGATGGGTATGATATGGATGTGGATGTAGTAGAGGTGGTTGATGTTGTTTGTGACTTTGAGGTGGCTTTTCTTTTTTTCCTTTTGGGTTTTTTGTGTTTATTGGAAACTGTGGATGCTTTCTCAAGTGGAAGAGGTGAAATGGGTTTGCCAGACAACTCTGAAGTAGTTTGAGGGAGAGGTAGAGGGTTAACTATCAACGGTGGGATGGCTGTTAATGTAGAAGAGGTGAATTGGGATACATTGTTGTTTGGTTGTGACTCATCAAGACTGCTTTCTTTTGGTTTTTCCTGTTGTGCATGTGTTTCATTAAAGCTTGCATGTTCGTTTATGGTGCCATGCATAAATGAATCATCATGTGGGCCAGTTGCCTTAATTCCATTGTTGCCTTTGCCTTTTTGTTTTGTGCAATTTCTTTTTTCATCAACTTTCTTTTTTCCTATGTCTTGTATTGAGTGAACTGTGCTTGCCTTTTTTCTTGCTATATCTTGCTTTTGTTGCTCACTGTTAACATTGCTATTTCCTTTATTTCTTTCATTTAGTTCACTTTCTTCATCTACATTTGTTTCCATATCAACATGGTCTTCCTCCATTATTATTACTTCATCTTTAGGTACATTCAGAGTAGAAAATCTGTTGTACCCTTTAGTGCTTAATTCTACTCTTATTGTCTTGTTTGTTTTCATTAGCATCATCTGCATTTCCAGTGTTTCTCCTCCCCATATCATTTTTCTTCACATAACGTTTTTGGCTTCTTGCTGGATACATATTCACTTTCTTTCTATTTGATGTTACTTTTGTCCACGTCCTCTTTTGCACTTCAAAAGGCACTTGCTTAATTTTTTGCTCTACTACTCTTTTATTTGTTTTGTTCTCCATTTCTTTCTCTTCTTTACCCTTATCAGGTTCCATTGTTTAATTTCTAGTTTGCAGTTTATACTCTTGTGACCAAAGACTTTACAATGTATGTAGATGTCTGGTTGCCACAAGTATGTTACTAGAACTTGTTGTGTCAACCCATCTGGGTTTTCTACTGGAATGTCATTCAGAAGTTCACATTCAGCTGTTATTTCTATAAGATACTTTGCATCTGATATCCTTGTCAAGGCTTCTGTAGCACCATCCAAATATATCAATTTCCCAATCGATTTACTAGCCAGTTTATTCCAGTTGGGGACCATAAATAAATAGGAATATTGGACATGCTCACCCAAACTAGTACTGCTCTAATTGATCCACAAACATTACTAACATTTGAATCCCACTGTTTTATTATAAACAATTTTTTTTCATAACTATTGGGTCACCTCGTACTACTCTTTCATTGTCAGAAACATCGGAAAAGTTGAACAAGAACAATGTACCATCATATTTTACTTAACAAGTACCTCTCATTTTCCATCTCTGCTTTAGGGTTTCCATCACCATAGTGTAGGGTAGTGGTTTGTCAATGAAGAAAAGTACCTCCCATCCCGCATGGGGAAGTTATTAACACCCAAAAGTTTATAAAGTTATACACAAATATATGCGCGCAAAGTTGAAATTGAAACATTAAACATACCTTATAAATGGAAGAAATTAATTCACATAAGAATATTTAGTGAGAAAAAGAACTTTGCAGTTAACATTAAACAAAAAAATTAATTAAGGCAGAATCAACGTAAGTGGCCTAGCAAATGATTCGACCTAGACTGTACGTAGGTCAACCCAAGGGCCGACCCACCTTATTACCGGGTCGACCCAGGGGTCCAAGTCGACCCAATGCTGGGTAAAGTAACATCAATTTTCGATTTAAACGACTCAGATTTTATTATATTCGATCTAACGAATAAGAACCTTCTGTGCACCAATAAACAGACTAACAGAGCCTCTCCTCCGACTCATATTTTCTTAGGAGACGCTTAGGCTCTGCCATTTTCTTTCTTCTCCAAATCTTTCAGAAACAGGAATGTATTAGTTAGGTGCTCAGGTTTCTCGTCTACGTAAGGTATATTCTATGAATCTGAATTTTTAAGATTTTTTTAGCGTCAGATTTGTAATCTGCGTTATTTCAATATTAGATTCAATTGGGAAGACCACGGAGTAACAGATTCGAATCAAATTCAAGAATTGGAAGGCAGTCAGGTGAGTGGATTAAATTATATTTTTCAATAACAGTATTTTTGTATCGTTTAATTCCTGCCGAAATCTATAATATGTTCATCTTCTTCTTCCTTCCCCTCTTCTGTGCCAAAATATACCGATTATGTCAAGTTTTGGTTATGCGAAAAAATTGGATAAAATTGTGGGTATGCGCGAAGTGGAATTACTGAACTGTGGACAGGTGCAAAATTATTGAATTGTAGTTATGCGCAAATAAATTGAAATCATGATAAAAGGGGGGAAATTTAGCGATTGGGGATAAAAAGAACATACTGTGTTGATGTTGTAATAAATGGAAAGATTTTTGAATTTACATATTATTTGTAAGAAATCTCTTTTTAGAATGGAAACAGTACAGAAAATTGTAGAAAAAGATGTAAACCCAATTATGTCAAATTTTACTGTAATTGTACAAAGAAAAAAAAAGAAGAAAACAGGTTAAAGACAGTAATAAAAATGTAAAATTAATTAAATCTAAAAGGTTGAGAATAGCCTAGATTGATTGGTTAGAAAAAAGGGAATGAATTTGCATAGTTTGGTAAATAAAAAAAAGGAAATATGATTGCAAACATGAATTATGAATAAATGAAGATTAGTGTGACATAGGGGATTAACTGTATTGCGCACTAATTTGATGACCTCATAAATAAGAAAAGAAATGTTAAATGTTTTGCAATCATGAGTTCCTATTACAGTAATTACCGAAAACTATGGAAATGGATTTTCTATAGTTTCAGTAACCAGTCAACTTGGAATAGGCCTGTTAGATCCAAAAATGGGTCTAACACCCAAATGAACAATAATTCTAAACGAAATGAAAGCAAAAGGACAAGAAAACACAAAATTTATAGTGGTTCGGCATTAAAGAGCCTACATCCACTTTATATTTCCTTGATTGATGATAAGAGTACAAATACAATGCTTATCTTCACTCAATCCCACTTTTAAAAAGGATAATTTCACTTAATCTTTGCTGAAATATGCTCTAAAAATTGATAATGATCTGAATGAAGTGATGAAATTCGGTGGTAGTGAGAGTTAGAGCCAACAGTTTGCCAAAAGATCCTTTAAAATGATGCTTGATGGTGTATTTATAGGCAGAAAATCAAACCGGTTCGGAGCCACGTGGCATTCATCTCGCTCGGTTCGGCTCAGGCGTGCATCAGGATGATGACAGCGCATTGAGATCGTGGGTTCGTGGGAAGAAACCGCTCCGCATCTTCAGGCGATCGTGCTATGTTGGTGCAATGTTGTTGGTATACGGATCGGATCGGACGGTCAGATGGGGGGTCTGGATCGGATAGCCCCGAACCGACCAGGTCGCGCCTTCTTTTTATCATTCCCTTTGTTGCTTGCTTCAAAGTGAGGTGGTTCAGTTCGGGGGTCACCGAACCGACTTGAGTTACTGTTACGAATTCATCCTTTAAACCTATTCGTTAAGTAATCTCTTAGCTTTGTGTAGCCCGATCACAAAGTTGGCTAACACTTTGCCCCCTCGAAGTGTGCATGTATTGGAAATAAAGCGTGCTTCGAAATGATCCATCTATTTGTTTCTGAATTGACATCAAACAGCTGTTTTCATTCGTCTACTAAGTGATGACGTTTTACAGAGTCGCTTCTTCTGGCGTTTATAAATATAACATTGGATATACGAATCATCCTTTTCGCTTTCTGTAACCTCAAGAATCTATTTAGTGTCCGAGCAATTTTTCAGGTAAACTCTTATAACGTATATTTATGAATATTTTAATCTCCTTTGGATTTATTTCATGTGCTGGTTTTGCATTAGTGATCATGCTTCGGTTCGGATCAGGCCCATCCGACCCAGTCCGTGTTTCAAACATCACTGCGCCAATGGGCTGAATGGCCCTGGGCTTGCTTTCTGTTCGGGTTGGTTTAGACTGTCATATTAATTAGGACATGAAGAGCCGTCTCATACGCATATAAATTCCCCTTCTCTTTATTTTTCATTTCTTTCTCTCATCTCCGTTTTCCCTAAAATCTCGAGTAAAAAGAAAAACCCTAATTCCCAAATCTTTGGAACTCCTTCCAGTTTTCAAATCAAATCCATAGGTGGATTAATAATTTCATGTAGCTTGATTTCCCTTGCGATTTGTTCATTAATTTTATCCACTTTTGCGCTTTCGCTCTAGTATCAACCATCGATAATGTGGCTCTTGTCCCTTCCTCTCGTCATTGGCAGCCTCGTCGCCATCTCGAGGCGATTGGGGAGGAGGCCATAACTGGCGCCGATTTATTGATTCATTAAGACCTCGCTGTGTGGGAGCTCCCAAAAATGAATGGGTTTGGTGTGGTAGGAG